>NW_006499858.1:21193-58617 GCF_000471905.2 Amborella trichopoda | reverse complement strand
ATATAAATAAATAAACTCCACGTCCCTGGGCGCCCACCTAGGCAAAATCTCATTTAAGTTGAGCCAGCTTGTTCCTAGGGATCATTATGAGTGTTAGGATGAATTTGATTGGGAAGTCCAATGGCAAAAAGAAGGAGACTCATTAGCTCGTTATTTAGTACAAATCAGTGAAATGATAGAATCCGTCAAAATTATTCAATAGGCTCTAGAAGGAATTCCACAGCCCTGGGCACCCACCTAGGCACCCGCCTAGCCTACCTAGGCACCCGGCCTAGCCCGCCTAAGCGCCCACCCAAGTACATCAGCTCGTGCAAGGCCGCTTGGATCTGGATATGTGGTATTTTAGTCCCGACCACCTAGGCGTCGGGTGGACCTTTTTTTAAAACATTGGTATATTGTTCACGATGGCATAGTTTTAATTGATGAGACTAGAGGCAGTGTCAACACAAAGTTAAAACATTGGAGGGATGCTCTAGAATCTAAAAGTTTTAAAATTAGCCGGACTACGACAAAATATATATAATGCAAATTTAGTAATAATAGGAGTTGAAAGGAGGAAGTAGTTAAGATTGATGGTCAAGAAATCCCTAAAAGAGACTGTTTTCGATATCTAGGGTCGATAATCCAAGAGAACGGAGAGATTGAGGATGACGTCGCACATAGAATTAGAGCTGGGTAGGGGAAGTGGAGATATGCATTCAGAGTTTTATGTAAACGCCGCACACCATTGAGACTGAAGGGAAAGTTCGATAGGACAGCCGTGAGACCAACCATGCTTTATGGGACATAATGTTGGGCGGTCAAGAAACAACATATCCACAGGATGATCATAGCTGAGATGATGATGTTGAGATGGGTGAGTGGTAAGACAAGAAAGGATAGAATTTATAATAAAAACATACGAGGGAACTTAGGTGTAGCTTCCATAGGCAATAAGACGAGGGAAAGTAGACTTAGGTAGGTTGGTGATGGGCAGCATAGACCTAATATAGCAGCGGGTATGAGGTACGATTTGGTTCAAGTGGAAGGCTCTAAAAGGGCAAGAAGAAAGCCCAAAAGGACAAGGATAGAAGTAGTGAGAAAATATATGGTGAATTTTGTTCTTACTAAGAGTATGGCCCTTGATGGAGCAGAATGGAGGAATAGGATGCATATAGCAGACCTTGAATAATTGGGATAAGGCTTGGATGATTATGATGATGATGATGATGTTGGTCTTAAAATTTTGGTTTTGTGTTGAACTTTCCAAGTACTTAGTAGCTTACAACTACAGTTGCTACTTTATCTTTCAATAGTACCATACAATGGCTTGCTTTCTTACTTTTACAGTTTCAAAAAAAAAAAACATATTCTTATTGTTTTCTATTAACTTTGATGAATGGATTGGATCATTTTATTAACATGATAATTATATAAAGAATACAGAAAGAAAATTGTAATGTGGTTATGTCGATATATCAACAGCTTATCACATATTAATGTTCTTCTTTATATCCTCATGAAGTTTACAACTTATTGCTTACATAGGAAGTGATGCATCTGCGTGTCGGCGCATCGAGGTGCACAGCACATACGACCCCACTAGCACCTAATCTCATATTACATAACCTTCAAATGGTTGATAAGAGAACATTAAGTAGGTCAAGAAATAGCCTTAATTATCACATAACCATTGTCCACATGAAACAACATATGCATCTTATAATAGCATTTGGTAAGTCAGCTCAGGTAAATTTGCCCAACAATGTGACACATTTTCATAATGATACACAACACACCAACCTTCATAGATCTGCACAACCAGTTGAAAACCACCAACAGAAATAACTTGGCAAAGTTAGTGAATCAACTCCAAGTTCTCACCTACGCGCCAAAAGCACAGCCTCGGTAAGCACTTCTCACCTACCCACCATCATTATTAGGCATTTCCCATCCAATGGATGAGTGAAATTCTCTTTTTCATTAAGGGAAGAATAACACTCTCCCTCGCCAACACCACAGAGCTCATATTGTAGTTATAAGAATATGATAAGAAAAGCCGTTGATAATCCAAATTTTGAAGAGGCAGGAGATTTTCTAAAAAATAAACCAATCAAAATTCCTTAAAACTTTTTCTTCACCGGAGATCAAGAAAACTGCTCGGACTAGGGCTTGGTATAGTTGCGATCTAATTCAACTCTTGAGACTCAGCCAAGTCATAAGAATCAGTTGATTCTCACTGCGAATTGGAATTCAACTCTTGAGACTTGACCAAGTCCTAAGAATCAGTTGATTCTCACTGCGAATTGGTGAATGGGGTATGAGTTAGAGGCAAGTCGACTCAAGAAGGTAAATCCCAAGTTTAGTTGTTGCTTTTAATATTTCACCAGTGCTTGCCGACTTGAGCTAGTTGCCTAGGACTTGCCCAAGTCGCTTGGGGTCAGTAGGGTCCCAAGCCTAGAATATCTCCAAACTTGAGGGTGGGACTTGTATATGTGATGTGCACAGTACACGAGCGAGTACCGTAGAGACTCGTTGGTACAACAAAATTGGGCTAGCATGGGTGAATTTTCCATAGATTCAGCATGTCTCCATAGTGGCAGCTCCCCCACCCCCCTCTCTTGTATTCATTTTCACATTAAGGGCTAAGGAGACCAATTTGAGTCAAATTTGGCGATGGACTCATTTTTGCATGATCTATCATTTAGGTAGAACAGAACAGAGCAAAAAAAAAAAAGTCAAATTTGATGCATATGAGAGATCAAAGAATTTGACCCAAATTTTGCCTGATTTTGAAAGTTATCATTTCTTCACAAAGGTTTGTTGATCTTCAATGAATTCATTCCATGAACTTGTTTTGGTTTCTTCATCTAGTCATATATGTGTTTCTCACAAAAAGAACAAAAGAAATTTCGGATTTCTGAGATTCTAATTTCGGTGTTATTTTTTTTTGATAATTTTTAACAATTTGTATTGATTAAAAGGGTAGATACAAGAGATGAAGGATCATCCAAGAGTACCATAAATAGGTCATCTAACCCTTATACAAAATGGGGTTATAAGATTATCCCCTTACACAGAAATCTGAAAATGTCCAAGAAAGATACCAAAAAGGGAGGGACGAGTAAAAACAAAAAAGGGACCCCGTCCGAGAGGAGATCGAGTAGAGTGTGTGCTTAGTGCCTGACCCAAAACAAGCTGCAATAGTGTCTAATCTTCGGCATATGGCTCCATCCTTGGCTAACCGATCGGTGAACCCGTTCGGCGTCCTCAAGGTATGAGTCCATAAGATTGGCGTATCCCTGCAAAGATGCTCAATCTCATCATAAATAGGCACGAGATACCAAGGGGGAGACGTTGTCCTGAAAGCCCAAGAGATAATGTTTTTAGCATCACCCTCCACTAAAAGAGACTGTCCCCAAGACCGATCAAAATACTATATGCCTCTAAGTAAGGCCATTGATTCGGCAAACTGCAAATCTTGAATGCCAAGATATTCTAAGTAGGAGAAGAGAATGTTTTGGAGGTGATCTCTAAAAACACCTCCTGCACCTGTGTGGTCTGGGTTACCTAAAGAGCATCCGTCAAAATTTAATTTGATTGCTCCTTGAGGAGGAGGTTTCCATGCAGATTTAACTTTGTTTTTCATCGGATTGTGGAGGAGAATATTCTCCCAATTCGAGAGGAAGGAGTCCCTAGGGATACCGTTGAACCAGGGATGGTTTAACGCCCAGAAGGTTACTAAGGATGTAACCTTAAAGAAAAGCGAAGGGCCAGGATAAGCCTGTCCCTGAAAAATTCGGGCGTTTCTTTCTTTCCAAATGGTCCAAATTGTTGCTGTCACTGAAGCTTTCCATAGGATTCTGCCCACCTTTGGCCAGTGCGCGGCCAGGTTCAAAGCGAATAGGTCTTTAACAATTGGAGGTAGTACCCACTGCACCCCAAACAGTTGTAGCAGTTGACTCCACAAGCCATGGGCCACGTTACAATGCAGGAACAGATGGTTATTTGATTCCTCTTGGCACAAGCCCATGATGCACCCATTGGGAATAGGAAGTCCTTTCCTTTGGAGGTGATCCACAGTGAGAACCTCTCTTGAATCTGCGATCCAGTTGAAAGTTTGCACCTTTGGAGGCACAATAGTCTGCCAAACTTGAGAAAGAATCGAGGTTGGGTTGAGAGGGAAAGAAGGGGGTTGGATGAGTTTTTTGTAGAAAGAAGCCACAGTAAAATCCCCAGAGGGAGCAAGGGATCACACCAACTTGTCTCTTCCCTGGATAGGGATAAAGGTTTTGTAGAGTAGTGACGAGAGGGAGAGAAATTGCTTGCATTCCCCCTCTGAAAGTTCCTTCTAAAGGAGGGATGCCATCGTCTTCTTCCCCCATCCAATCTAAACTCATCCTCTACAGTGGCCTCTCTATTCACCGCAATTGAGAACAAAGCTGGAAAGCTTTCTCTTAAGGGTGCATGGCCTTTCCATAGGTCGGTCCAGAATCACACTCTATTGCCCACTCTTGGGCAAAGTCTAATGTCCTTCCTGAAAAGCTCAAGTGTGGCCGTGAAGGACCTCCACACCCCTGAAGCGTTAGACCAAGGTTTGGTCTTTAGGATCCAAGTGTGTACTGGAATTTATACTTATTCCGTAGTAACTGGGCCCATAGAGATTCAGATTGGGTGGCCAAACGCCACTAAGAGGTCTAGGTTATGTTTTCTTAAGTTTCTAATTCCCAGCCCCCCTGGTTTTTGGGTAATAGAACCTTGTTCCAGGAGATAACATGAAATTTAGTTTTTTCCACTTGACCTGACCAGAGGAAGTTCGTCATGAGCTGGTCAAGGCGGTTCGCCACCGAGGCCGGTATTTGAAAAAGGGACATCATATATACTGGTGTATTGGTTAGGGTAGCTATGATAACGGTGGTTCTACCTGCTTGTCACAGGTAGCTATGATAAGGGTGGTTCTACCTGCTTGTCACAGGTACCTCCCTTTCCAACCAGCCAAACCTTCGATCGACCTTATCTATGACATCGGACCAGTGTCTCTTTTTAGGTTTTCCGAGGCCTAAAAGGAAGGCCAAGTATGAAGTTAAGAGGTCCTCCACTTTACATTCCCACGCTAGAATAAGGTCTCTGATAAGGTTGGTGGTGATGGCAATACTCATCATTTTTTATTTCTCCATATTTACCTTGAAACCAGTGGCCATTTGAAAACATTTGAGGTAAATTCTGAGATTTTCCACCTCAAAGGGGGAGGCATCAAGGAAAACCAGGGTGTCGTCTGCATATTGCAAATGCGACACAGTAGGCCCTCTACTTGAGGTGGTAAAGCAAGAGAGAAGGCTAGCTTGGTAGAGCCGACCTAGATATCAGCTAAAATCCTCAGCCGAGATAGAGAAAAGGAAAGGGGACAGAGAATCCCCTTGTCACAGGCCTCTCGTAGACTGGAAGTACCCTTTGAGTGTACCGTTGATAAGGATTGAGAAGCTGGGGTGAGAAAAGGACCCCCTCATCCATTTTCGCCACCGGTCTCGAAAGCCCATACAAACAATAGTCTCATTCAGAATTGACCAGTTAACACGATCATAGGCCTTTTCCCAATCAATTTTGAAGATGAGACCAGGTTTTTTGGCTAGGTGTCTCGAGTGAATACATTCATTGGCTATCAAAGCCACATTAAGTATTTGTCTACCTTTAATAAAGGTCGACTATGAGGGGGAGATGACCGAAGGAAGAACCTGTTGAAGTCTAAAGGCCAGAACCTTAGATGGAATTTTATAAGCAGAGTTGAACAAACTTATGGGACGAAAGTCCTTAAATTCTTCAGCCCCCTTCGACCTTAAGAACCAGGGCGATGAACGTAACATTGATGGATTTGTTAAGAATACCCCGCTGAAAAAACTCAGCTAAGAAACTTAAGAAATCCAAGCGCAAAGTTTCCCAGAAGTTCTTAAAAGGGGCCACAAGAACCCATCAGGCCCAGGAGCTTTGTCTTTGGCTAGATCATCCAAAGCTTTAAGTATTTCCCCTTCGCAGAATGGACGTTCTAACCAAATTGCATGTTCTTCCGAAAGGGTCAAGAAGTCTAAGTCAATCACGAATGGTCTTGGTCCGTAAGGGGCAGTGTAAAGGTTCCGGAAGTAGTTGATGATAGCTGAATCAATCTCTGCCGGCTGTTCTAGATAATGGCTGTTAATTATGATGGTCGAGATTGTATTGTCTCTCTTGCGACAATTAGCAATCCTGTGGAAGAACCAGGTATTTGTCCCCTGTCTTTAGCCAGTTGACCCTTGACCTCTGATACCAATAAATCTCTTCTTTTTTCAATGTGGAAAGATAATTAAGTTTTGTCTGGGTTCTGAGTTCGGCTTCAGAGGAGGACAGGGGGCAGGATTCTTCAAGGATGTCCAGTTCTTGTAAAGTCTTAAGGAGATCAGACTTGATTTGAGAAAAGTTTCCCGAAACAACGATCTCCAGGACTTAAATGAGGCTTTGAGGAGTTGAATTTTCGATTGAAGTCTGAATCCAGCTCTACCATTGACCTGGGCAGAGAAGGTATCAGAGAGGAGAGAGACTTCTCTTCCATCCATGCCAATTCGAATCTGAAAGGTTTAAGGCCCCTGTTGACTGCTAAGGTAGACAAGAGGATGGGACAATGGTCAGAGACAGGTTTGGGCAGGACCACAAAGTGGGAACCTGGGAACTTTTCTTCCCAATTAATGGAAAACAGAAACCTATCCAATTTGGAGAGTGATGATTGTGAAGAGTGACTAGACCAAGTAAATTTGTTGCCTTGGAGGGGGATATCTAGCAAGTCGTTCCTGGTTATAAAGTCAGAAAACTCAACCATACCCTGAGAGATATGGGAGGTGGAGTTTCGTTCGTGGGACCACCGTGTGATATTAAAATCCCCACCGAGGCACCAGATAGGATGAGGGAGAGAAGCGACAAAGTCCAATTCGGACCAAAGCCGCGCGGTCTACAGGGTGAAGAGCAAGGTCCATAAATGGCCGAGAATTTCCATTCAAGGCCATCAGAAACTCTAGACAATAGTAAGGTGACAGAGAAATCCTCGACATGCGAGGATTTTAGGGTATGATCGGTGGGTTCCCAAATAACCCAGATTCCCCCTGAAGCACCTTACACGAGTAGAGCAACCCACTGGGACGGTCGCCTACCCCTAATCTAATGTCCTTGGAGTAGGGATGGCTCTAGCCTCTTTGTTTCAGTGATAGCTAGGATGGAAGGACAGCATTTGTAGGACAGGTCCTTGATGGCCTTCCCTTTCGAAGGATGAGGGACCTTGGTCAACTAAGGAAGAAAAGAGGTTCAGAAGCACCCTCTTTCCTTTGAAACCCACCTCCATACACCTCTGGGGATCAGCTTGCATGAAACGGTGTGCTGGACCTTCAGAGCCATCATATGGAACCCCATCACGCGGTACAAGTCCTTCATTCTTTCCAAGTCTCGGTCAAGCCCTTCCCTGTCGACCCCTCGTAAGTAGAGACCACCAGGAGGGGAGAGATGAGCGTTGTGGGAGCAGCTGTTGGAGTAAAGAGCCCATCCCCATCGACCCTCCAGTCTACGGCCCTAGACGAGGGGGGAGAGACGAGCTCCTCTTGTTGAGCTTCATACTGATCATCCTCCTGCAAAAGAGACAAAAGGGGTGGGCGAGAAAGAAGGGTAAATATCAGAGGGAAGAGGTGGGAGTACATGAAGAGGAGGGGGAGAAAGGAACCCAGAAAGAGGGGGATGAAAGATAGAGAGAGGACGAAGGGGACAGAAGGTGAGGAGAAGGTAGGAGAGGGACCAGAGGTAGATGGGAGAAGGCCAACTGCAGAAGAGACCCAGAATGGGAGGGATGCCAAGAGAAGGGGATAAAGGGGGGGAGAGGATAGGGAACATAGGGGATGAGGAGTGCAGGGGGGGAAGAAAGGCCAGGAAGTGGGAAACCAAAATAAAATGATGAGAAAGGCAAAAGGGCTCGAGACAGTGATGGGAGGAGTTCACCCTTTGAACTCTAACAACATGGGGAATAAAACCCGGGGAGGGATAAAAGTCCAGAGAGAGATGAGGAAGCTCCAAGTCCCAGTTGGGGGTGGAGGGATCCATCGAAGGTAAGAGGAGAGAGGGGGGAGGGACACAAATCAAGGGTACAGGAGGGAGAGGGGAGGAGAAGGAAGGGGGAGGGACGCAGGTGGCAAGTGGAACGTAGGCAAACCAGGAAGGAGACGGGAGAGTGGAAAAGCCAAGGGAGGGGGAAGAGAAAGGAGAAAAGGGCAGGAGGAGGAAAGAAGACCACCTGCCGCCATCTGGAGAGAGCCACGCGACACTCCAGAGAAGAGAGGGTGAAAGGTTGAGAGGCCCGTGGCTAGAGGTGGCGGCACGCAGCGGCAGCAATGGAGGAAAAGGGACAGGGGGATTAAAAGCCGAGAAGACGGGGGGCGTAGGCGTATCTGATGCCAAGGGATGGAGGACGCTACATAGCAGCACAGCAGGCAAAGGGGACTGCGACGCGTCAGTCAACTGGGGGGGAGGACACCTGGAACAGCAGGAGGCGGCCTGGTGGTCTCCAAAGTTAGCGTGGCAAGAGGTGCTGAAAGGACAGATTGGCAGGAAGCCGATGGGGCAGCGGTGGGGGGACACGTGTGAAAGGCAGGAGAAGGCGAAGAGGAGGAAGAAGAGGATGGGCCGGGTACAAGGAATGAAGCCCGGCGCAAATGACAGAGAGGGAGACTGCGCAGCCGGGCTGAGATCAACTACGAGAAAGGCAGGATTAAGACACGACACCAACAAAGGGGTAGGTGAAGCGAACAATGGGGAGGGGAGGAGATCAAGAGCAGATGCAGTGGCCACATCAAGAGAGAGGAGGGGAGACGAAGGTGAAGAAGGGGAAGGCAGAACTGCGGGGGTAGGTGAAGCTGACAAGTAGCAGGGAGCAACAGGAGGAAGAGGTGGGTGGGCTGGAGATAGCCGTTAAACACTGAGGAGCGGCGAAGGGGACCGAGAAGGACGGGAAGGCGAAGGCAACAGAGAGGAGTCAGAAGGTGTCGGTGGGCTGAAGGAAGCCACTGTCGACGCATGGCCAGGAGGGCCAGGAGAAAGCGACTGCTGGGCAGTAGGGAACACAGGGGGGGCGCGCGTCAGGCGAGAGAGGGTGGAGGGAGGATGGTTGCAGAGAGGAGACAGACAGAGAGGGAGGGAAATTTGAAAAAGAAGGGCCCATGTCCGTGGAAAGACCCGAAAAGGGTAGTGAGACACCGAATCTCCTTACAGGGTCGACGGTTGAAAGAAGGGGTAGCTTCTGTAGACGAGGCAAGGGGGGCAGCTCTGAACATGACCGTTCAGGAGGGGGTGGCGGGGTCGAAAGGTGGGGGGGACTTGGAGTTTTGGTGGCGACCTTTGACTAAGGCCAGGTTAAGAGGTCGTCGATGCCTCTTGCACAGACGAGCTTTCTTAATGACCAGGGTCCAAGGAACTGGCTGGGCAACCGAAGCTTCAGCTGGGGCCGCATTATGGAGGAAATGGGGGGAGGGGGGGGATGTCAGTGTATCGAAATGGGGTAGTAAAGATCGCCAACCTCAATCCACAACACTTTGGGAAGGTTACTGGGGTCCAACAATTCCACCAGAACTCGGATTGAACCCAGGGGGAGGGATTCAATCGAAATCCAATGTATCGCGATGAGAGAACCACACCCGAAAGCGAGAGGCCAGAAGGTTTCAGGGGACCACGCATGAAGTGAGAGGTGGTTAAAGGTAAGCTAGACCCTTTGTTTCTTGATTGACCCTTCTATGGGTGACCAGGCCCGAAGAAAGCACCGTGCTCCGTGGAAGGAGAAAGTGTTGGAACCCTGAAGCGCGAGTCGAGCACTATTAGAAGAGGGGAAAGAGAAAAGGATGTCACCCCTAGAGATGCGTCTGGAACTAAGGTTTGGCTCCCCCCAGTGTTTCTGCGAGGCCTTTTCAATACCTCGGATGTTTTGGCAAGCAGGTCGGAAGCTCCCTATTAAAGACGCAAGAAGCTTAAGCTTAGACTTCTCCACCTCTTCAAGAGGGACAGAAAAGTAAAAGTGGAGGAAGGGAGACCTGTCTGCAAAACAAGGCTTCTTGGGCGGTTGCCGAGGGGGTTTAGGGGGGGAGAGGGGACCGGCTTATGAGAGGCCGCGACCTGAGAGTAAGAGGCCCTGGAGTGAGAGGGGGGGGTGGAAAGAGGTGGAGTAGCCGCTAACCTGGAGGCGGAGGAGGGGGTTTTGGGTAAAGATCATAGATATCATTCATAATAATTTTTCAAGAGCCCGAATCACCATGATTCGAAACCAGAAACCCAAATTTGGTTTGGGGGTTTCGATTGGGATTATCTAAGGAAGCTTTAGCAAGGATAAGAGGCAATGATTTGCATCGAGTATGAAGACTGGGGATCAGCCTTGGAATTTTGGCCAGATTACATTTTTTTAGAAAGTTAAGTTCATATAAGTAATTTTTATTTTGACTAAATCAATTAGCAATGATTTCTAACTCTTCCAAAAAATGTCAATGGCGCCTAGGCAGACAGGGGGGCTAGGCCACCTAGCGCCTAAGCAGGCACCTAGGCGGCTGCCCAAGTTCCTAGGCGGCTGCCCAGAACTTGGGCAGCCTAGGTCAAATAAAAAGCATATGAGGTTGTCTAATCTAACTGTTTTAGTGTTTTAGAGCTATATTCTGTGTAAAAACTTAAAAATGCATATTAAGACATATAACATATTAAGAATACATAATATATAATCCATCCATAGTCCATTACTCTATAATTCCATATATTTCAAAGTTCAAACTTCAAACTTCAAACCATTAAACATTAGACCATACTGCATAGTCAAAACTCCATGCACTACATAGTCCATACAAAGTAAAAATATGAAAATGCAGTCCAAGACATCGATTCATTATCAAGAAAAGGAAATAAATAAAACATAAGACACAACAATGTCCATAGTCCACAACTCCACAAGCAGCCCTCCATAGTCCATACATAGTTACATACACATAACTAACGAGCAAGGAAAAAAAAGAACGAAATAGAGACTTGAAGACTCAAAGAATCTTCAGTTATCATGCATCATCAGAAAAAGAAGGGTCAATTGTATCATATGCATCAGAATCTAGCCCATCAACATCGGAATTACCTCCCTCAACATTATGATCATCGTCCTTTGTCTCTTCTGAATCTGCCTCTGCTTTCTCCTCTTTCTCCTCCACCTCTACACATTCCTCCTCAACACTATCATCATCATCATAATTACTACGAACCCCAGAAGACACTTGGGACGAAAATTATTGTAAGGCAAAGGCCAAATCTATCCATGTAAGTTCATAACTTATTATTTGATGATGTATTTGTTACTAAAGTACTTAGTTCTAAGTTTTAACTTG
Organism: Amborella trichopoda; assembly: GCF_000471905.2. Next base: position 47,233 of record NW_006499858.1, on the reverse strand, counting down.
ACTTGTAAGTTGGCACAAACCTCATAGATTGTAGCCAGGGTTTAGAAAAGAAGAAGATTGGGAATATCCAAAATTAGAGAAAGATGTAAAAACCAGAGGTAAAGAAGAAGCATTGGCTGCTCTAGGGTTTTGATGAAGTCCATAACAAGCTGCTTCATTGTGCTTGATATATCCCTTATATAAGAAAACCCTAAGTAAGACTTAACCTGGCAATCCATCTAATCTAATCATAGTCATTTATTACAAACGACTTTAAGTAAATAAAATGATATAAAAGACTCTAGATTTCACTATATGTACCACTAAGCAAACAAATGACTCAAGAAACAAATAAAATACATAAAACGACGGATTCAATGACTATTTTTCCCTGGATTCAATGACTATTTTTCCCTTTTGCGATTCCTCTTGTAAACTTTAAGCTTGTCTCAGCAGTATTCTGGGTTGTATCAGCCCCCCCTTCTTCAAAAGAATTCGCCCTTGAATTCGACAGCACATCATTAGAGGTATCACCATGATATGGTATGAGATGATTGACATTAAAAACAGCGGGAGTGTAAATGTAGCTGTGAAGCTTCAATTTGTTGGCATTGGCATTAATCTTCTGCACCACTTCACATGGTCCGTTCTTGCGCTGGCTCAACTTATGACATTCAAACAACTTGGTCTACAATCATGAACAAAGCATAGGAGGGAAGAGTCTTGAATCACTTTCAATTATATGTCCTCGAAGTTATCCATTCAAAATAACTTTGTAGGGAATCTCACCTCTATGACTTGTAAGATTGAGCATTGAATTTGCTAAAAGGAGATTGCCAATCTTGCAATGAATTGATGAGAGTGCAAAGCCGGTGCAAAGATTACAGCCAAACCCATGATTCAGAGTTTTACCATAGGCCTGCTTAACTGCTTCTATACTCTCCAATCGTCCATTACACCATTTTGATATAGCAATACCAACAAGGATACATTGAGATGACCAAAACCCATAATTTTTCATCATTGTAACTCAACCTCAAAGATATACAATTCAAGATAACTAGAGATCAATGTTCTCTAAGTTATGGCGCCTCTCATATACATCTTATCAATCATGTTTTGTGCAAATTGAAAACTAATACTGCTGCGATGCATGTATGCAACACTATCGATCATAAACATACCCGAGGAAAACTCTTCTCTTAGAATGCAAGAAAAACTTTGAACTCTGAGGCTTGCTCTTGTAGAATTTTTTGAGGTCAAGGTGCATATATTTGGTTCCATAGGTTTAGGTTTCAGGGGAAGATGATAACGAATAGATTTGGTTCTTCCATCAAAGCAAAGCAACTCAACTTGAGTTCTCTCACATAGAATGATTTTTGCAACCCTTCGGTGCGATGGAGTGACAGAAGTATTGAGAATCCAAGATAAGGTCACAGCGAGATGAGGCGTTTATCATCACGATAGGTGTCAAGTGGAACTGCAGTGATGCATGCAACTGAGGCATCCTAAAAGACCGAAAGATTTGAACCTTATTCCTACTGACCCAATCAATTCAATCAGTCACCCGCCATCTATTTTCATTGTTCAATTGTTTCTGTTTGACAACATGAAAAAGCCAAAAGCCTCTCTATATATGCAAGGGATGAAAGGGCAGAGGGAGGTTTTTTTACTTGCTTGGTTCCTAAATTTCCTAAAATTTGATTTCTTCCATACATTTATCTGTGAAAAAAGATCGAGTTTCAAATTCAAAATAGCATCTTCTACATTTAACTCACTAGTTGAGAGCTCAGAAGAAAATACCTTAAACTCTTTGGTGAGAACCTTACATAAGACCCTAAATTCAAGTCAAACTCAAAGAAGAACATCATCATTACCTCCTCCAACAGCATTCTCTTTAATACTTTCTCTGGGGAATAAGAAACAAGTTACCACCAATATTCTAGGAACAACTCCTTGGCATCCACCGTATTCTTCATCAAGAATAGGAGCATCTAAAATATCCTCTCCAATGGTAGGATCTTCTCCTTGATCATCTTTACGGAATGGATCACCATTAAAGCTATAATCACCTATACCTACTTCCTTGTCAACACCCAAATATTCATCTACGTAATTGTCAAAGATTGGCAGTGAGTCAATGTCCACAATGTGTTGACCTTGAGAATCATTTGAGGAGAACAAAGCTCCTTCATGCTTGTCTTCATATAGACTTCCATTAGACTTTGGGATCTCAACCTTGATACTGGTTTCCCACCCCTACTATCCATATCCGTACAATCAGCTACCTCTCTCCTTGGAGCTTGATCATCTAAGATGGATTTCTCATCTGCCTCAATCTCATCCTCCTGAAACAGGGCTTCCATATGTGCCAAACACAGAGCTAAGGTTTCAACCAATCTCCTCAGATTTGCACTCCCTTCTCACGAACTAACATTAAAGGCTTCTACAGTCATTGTTGTTTTTCCTCCTCTTCCTATCTGTGTTGATCTATGGCACAAAAATTGATGCTACAGTACCATATGTACAGTGCTAAGTACCTTTAATACAAGATCGTTGGACTCTAATACCAACCTAGCACATACCTAGTAGCTTGGAGCTAGGGTTTACAAAGAAGAAGATTGGAAAGATCCAAAATTAGAGAATCAAAAAGAAGCATTGGCACCTTTAGGGTTTTGAATAAAGTTCATAACAAGAGGTTTCATTATGCTTGATATATCCCCTATATAAGAAAACCCTAAACAAGACTTAATCCTAGCCATCTATCTAACCTAATCATGGCCATTTATTATAAAAGACTTTAAGTGAATAAAAAGACATAAAAGACTATAGAAATTACTACTTGTACCCCTAAGTAAATAAAATGACTCAAGAAATAAATAGAAGACATAAAAGGACAGATTCAATGACTATTTTAATGCGGTTCCTCTTATAAACTTTAAGCGTGTCTCTCTTATCTAGATACTCAAGAGCACTATTCTTGGCTGCATCATAAATATACTCATAGACATAGACTATTTATTTCAAATGTATTGTAGCTTCATGATGGGACAATCATAGACAAAGCGTCGATCACTTGCAAAAGATGGCTCAATGGATCTTGAACTTGACTTGTACATCGTCTGATTGCAAGCACAACTTTCGCACATTCGAGATGATAAATTCTTAGGCAACACGATTGCCATTTCATCATTTGCCCCGCCTCCTACTACCCTAACTTGCATTATATTTTTTTTTCAGTTATAACAGTCATGCATTATGCAACATATACATACAAAGAAGAGAAACTAGCTCAAGCAAAAGTGAGCGAACAACCTTATTTTCATTCAATATAATCCGACGATGAAGGAGCTCCATTTGGAGAGAAATGAAATCGACCCCATCGTTGTGAAAGATATGGATGAAGCAAGTGACCAGTTAGTCAAGGTCTAGGAGGATGTTGGGGATGAACGAGTATTCACAAGGAAAAGTTTGACATGGAGCCCAGTTCATGAAGCAGCTAGAACCGAATCAAGCCCTGTCCGGCTATTAGATCTCAATCTCAAAGGAATCGGGAAAGGGGAAGGCTGACGAGAGTAAGAAATAAGCAAGAGGAAGATGCAGACTTGAAGGAGACTAGGGAGGAAGAGGAATATGAAACCTGGAAGGAGGGAGGGGAAGAGAATATGAAACCGAGAAGGGCAGAGGAGAAGACTGATGATGATGTCTTGAAATCATCATCGGAATAAGATGCAGCTATGTGGGTCGCATATATGGATCTGCTTTTGCTAGTGCTGATGAAACTCAACCTTAAATTTGAGTTTTATCATATTTGTTGTCTTGTTCTAGAACTTGCTATTTTATGGCCTTTGAGTTGTGAGTTGGGATGTGTAATAGTATATTGACATGTAATGGTTATTGAGACTTTCTATTGTTGCATAATAGATGAATTTTAGGCAATTTTCACTCAGTTATAAATCTGTCATTCAATTTCAAGTTTCAACGTTCTGTACTAAGTTTGAAATGCATAAGAAAATGACACACATGAAACTGTGAACAAATTTTTTAATAAAAGTACATGTTTTATACACTCATCAGGGGCATTTAGTAACCAACAAATCCCCAATATCATCTTCAATGGCCTGGAGCCCCTCCTTTATGTGCAGGCTGCCCATGCATCTGGGCCACCGCGTTCTTGAACAATGTTGCTAACACTAATCATCTCATAGATGTCATCAACATCAAAGATGCGAATTTCGCCAATAACACCTACTAATATGAATTTTTTCCTTCTGAATTTCTGGCAACATAATAACAACATTTCATGTCATAACTACACGGCATAAAAAGACACAGCACGTAACTGGGAGAAAGCAGACCAATCCATGCAGCACATAATAGGAGCTACTTCTTCTATTAATGGGTAAAACTAAAACATACATCAGGAAGTTCATGATCCTAGTATCATTCTTGTGCAAGCATGCTTAACTTCAGACTCCATACGATCCAATACCGGCATATGAGCATACATATCCTAGTATTATTCATGTGCAAGCACGTTTAATTTCAGGTATTTAATGGGACGCAATGCAGCGAGCAGTAACAATGCCCCCATAGAAGTTTCCCTGCTACTAGTGCCACTTGCACTTAAGAGGTTCAATGTGATCCATTACTAAGTGCTGAACATCCCAATGATAAGAGCTTCCTAAACATAACAAATGTCATTATTTTTTCTTGGAGTCATTAAGCAATCACTCCTTTTTTTATTAATCTTTCACTCAATTGGATTCATCTAGCCACATGGAATGTCGGAACTCTAATAGATAAAAGTATGAAGTTAGTGGATACAATGAGGTAAAAGAGACATAGCATAAATGCCTACAAGAAATTACGAAAAGGACAAAAACTAAGGAAATCGATGGATATAAACTTTGCTATATAGGAAAGGATAATAATAGAAATGGCATAGGAATAATAACAGATAAAGATTTGAAGGATTAAAGTAGTTGATGTCAAGAGAAGTAGGTGATAGAATCCTATTACTTAAATTTGTGTTTGGAGAGGAAATAATTAATGTAATTAGTGTGTATATGCCACATGTAGGACTAAATGATAGAATTAAGAGATCATTCTGGAGAACATGGATGGAATAGTCCAGGAAATCCCAAAAGGAGAAACAACCTTTTTAGGAAGGAACTAAAATAATCATGTAGGAATAGATAGTAAAAGATATAATTGGGTACATGGAGGATATGGTTTTAGGGGAAGAAATGAGATGGGTGATGCTATTCTGGATTTTGTTATGGCTTACAACCTAACAATAGCAAAGGCCTTCTTTAACAAGCAAGATGAACATTCAATAAGTTATAGAAGTGGATCATATACAAGCCAGAAAGATTTCTTTCATAGTTAATAAGGCAGATCGACCATCATGTAAAGACTGTAAAGTCATCCCAAGAGAGAGTTTGACCATGCAACATAGGCTCATGGTGATGGATGTTTGCATAAAGAGATGGAAGAGGAGCGCAACTAATAGGTGTCCAACAAACTAGGTGGTGAAATTTAAAAAGGGAGAAAATAGACTTATTTAATAATAAAGAGGTAAAAGAAAGAAAATGAAATTTTAAGTATGAAGTTAACGTTATGTGGAATAATGTGGCTTGATTATATTAAGAAAGTGGAAAAAGAAGAAAAAAATCAGATAACCTAGACGGAAAAGAAACTCAGATAAGGAAGCTTAGTCATGGAGTGATGAGGTTCAAAAGGCTATTAGCAAAAAATGATCATGTTATAAAGTTTGGAAATTTAACAGCAATGACCAAAAGCTTAGAAGAATATAAAAATACTAAGAAAAACACTAAAATAATAGTAAGTAAGGCTAAACTTAAGGGATATGTTGATCTATATAATAAATTGTGGACAATAGAAAGATGAAAACGATGTCTTCAAACAAGCAAAAAAAAAAGAAGTGTAAGGATCTAGATCATATTAAATGCATTACACGTGAGGATCAAAAGGTGTAGGTGAAAGATGATGAGGTCAACAAAAGGAGGAAATTTTATTTTCAAAAATTGTTAAATAATGAACACTTTGGAAGCACAATGTGAAGAGAAACCTTAACCAAAATGAGGTTGGAGGTCATAAATACATTCGCAAGATTAGGATATCTGAAGTGAAAGACGCTTTGGGAAAAATGAAGGTAGAAAAGGCTTTAGGATCAAATGGTATCCTAATAGAGATTTGGAAGTGCAAGATCAGCTGCTCAACAAGATGTTGAGAACAAAGAAAATACAAGACGAATGGAGAAGAAGTATTGTAGTACCTATTTACAAGAACAAATGAGACATACAAAACTGTATGAACAACCGAGAGATCAAACTTATAAATCAAACTATTAAGTTGTGGGAGATAGTGCTTGAGCAATGACTACGACATGAAACCAGTGTATCAGAAAATCAGTTCGGCTTTATTCTAGGGAGGTCAACAGAGGCTGCTTTCCTACATAGGTAACTGATTGAGAAGTCCAGGGCAAAGGAAGAGAACTCCACGTGCTATTTATTGGTTTAGAGAAAGCATATGATAGGGTACTTAGAGAGTTAATTTGGTGGGTGTTAAAAAAGAAAGGAGTCTCCAGAGGATATATTGACGTAGTGCGGGTCAGTTATTCACGAGGGAGTGCTAACTAGTGTGAGGACAACTAGAGGAGAAACAAGTGATTTTTCAGTGATAGTAGGTCTATATAAGGGGTCAGCATTGAGTCCATATCTCTTTGTTTTGGTTATGGACAAATCAACTAGGCACCTACAGGATGAGGTACCGTGATGCATGTTGTTCACGGATGATATAGTTTTGATTGATGAGACTAGAGACAGTGTCAATGCAAAGTTAGAACTTTGGAGGGATGCTCTAGAATCTAAAGGTTATAAAATTAGCCGGACTAAGACAAAATACATAGAATGCAAGTTTAGTAATAATAGGAGTAGAAACGAGGAAGCAATGAAGATTAATGACCAAGAAATACCAAAAAGATATTATTTTTTATATCTTAACCTAGGATAATGGATAGATTGAGGAAATGTCACACATAGAATTAGAGCTGGGTGGGCGAAGTGGAGATGTGCATCTAGAGTTTATGTGATCGTCACAAAGCAATGAAACCAACAGGGAAGTTTTATAGGACATCTGTAAGACCAGCCATGCTTCATAGAACGGAATGTAGGGCAGTTAGTAAATAACATATCCATGGAATGAATGTAGCTGAGATGAGGATATTGAGATGAATGAGTGGCAAGATAAGGGTAGAATTTGGAATGAAAACATACGAGGGAACTTAAGGGTTGCTCCAATAGGCGATATGATGAGGAAAAGTAGACTTTGGTGGTTTGGTTATAGCCCGTGTAGACCTAACATAGCACCGGTTGGGAGGGACGATTACGGTAAAGTGGAAACCTCTAAAAGGGTAAGAGGAGGCCCAAAATGACATGGATGGAAGTAGTAAGAGATATAGTGATTTCTGGTATGACTGAGGGTATGGCCTTTGATAGAGCAAAATGGCCGAACAACATTTATGTAGCCTACCCCAAATGGTTGGGTTAAAGCTCGGATGATGATGATGATGATGACTCTTTCACTTAATTGTCAACTTTCATTTAGTGTGCTCCATTTTTTATTTTCATATGCATAAGACAAAAATTCATGAGTATTCAAATTTATGAGTATTCAAAAACAATCCATCTAAGAATCATATCCCATCCGTAAGTCCCTAGGAATCATATCCTATCCGTAACTCCCTCATGAACATTAAACTCCCCAGCATACCCAACAAGAGGTCCATTTGACAAAACATAATAAGTAGAGAAACTTCACACCAACTAACATAAAAAAGCGTGTCTCTTATCCTAAAGGAACCAAAAAGGGGCCTCAAACTCCAAAGATAAGCATACTTAAATCTTGACAATTTTCAATGACACATTACATAATGATGGCAAAATACAATACACACACTACATTTATCGTGTACCAAGACATGCCCGAATCAATCATATGCACCATCCTTCATTGAGGATAGACAGCATATATAACCCTCATCGTGTAGAGTTTGCTTTCCATCATAAGAGTAAAACAAATGGCATGATACTAAGACTATCTCCCTAAGTCCGGGGGCGGCAACAAAATGTTCACGGTACAACTCTCAGATAACCTACTTCAAAAGAAAAGAACAATTTCCTAGCTTTTCCCCAAGTACCAAGCAGTAATACTTTCAATACCAAATACATTACCCATGAATGTAAGTATTTAAATGAACATTTTTTTCATTAGTTTTTTATGAGTCTTTGCATGATTAGGATTATCAGATGAATTAGAAAACTCTACTCGGACCAAATCATTCAAGACATACCTGGTCAGTCAACTCAAATGTCAAGTGTCCTCAACTCCCTCTAGTCGTAACCTGCAACGAAACAAGTGTATTATCATATTTCTAGATACATCACGACTATTTTCCAAATAGAACAAATGTATTACTGCAATGATATCAATATATATTCGAGTATTACAATTAATAAATAATCACAACAAGAGGCTCTTAGTATCACACCTAGTTCCCTTGTCCTTCATCAACAAATCTAACGAACCAGCCCCAATTCAATCAAACCTGACCATTCAAGCCACAATTATTGAAGTTAATTGAAATTTGTAGCAACAAATCTTCATGCAATTTCAATTAATACCAGGAGGGCTCCTTGTTCGCCCAGGTCTTGAAATATCCAATTTCAAATTCACAAGAACTGTGCACTAAGAAATTCTGCATCTGAGGTCTGTAATTCAAAACAATGCAACAGAAAAGAAAAAAACAAGTCAACATAGTGTCACCCATCAAGCAACAAACACATCATATTCCTCCTTTTCCCAGTGCAGAATAAATCTTTCAATTATCTCTCAAGAAAATGACCAGTTCCCTGATCGAACCAAACGACCAAAGGCTTTTGATACAAAACTCAAAAAGAATCACAATCATCATCAAACCAACAAAGAGAACCAATAAATTAATAAAGAGACACGGGATTTACAGCAACAGTTGCTTAGAAGGAACGTAAATACATTCGCCCATTTCAGGAATCAAATTAACAAAATCAACAAGAAATTCAACCTTGAGAGAGAGAAGAGACCGGCAATTGGGGATCTAGGGTTAGCAGTTCCTCATCACATAAACTAGGTAATTGAATTAAAATTTGAAAAGATAGTGAGAAGAAAATAATAGAGAGAGAATGTGTTGAGAGAGAAATTCACCTGCAAATCGCAGTTACGAATCCGACTCAGAGTGATAAAAGGGAAGTACTATGACGATCTCGACTGGCTCTTGGTCCTCGTCTGTATCTAATGTCGGTTTGATGGTGTTTCTCTGTGCATCTTTCTAGTTCCTTGTGATATACGAGATTTTCTCGCTCTATCGCTCGCTGCAATAATAAACTCTTTTTCTCATCGTTCTATCTCCAACGACAGGTGATCCTCCTACAGGACTATACTGTATAATCCCAAGGTTCAAACACTTTGTAAGGGGTGCTTTGGAGAAAAAAACTTGGACTCATCTGTATCTCACTCTGCAATTAATTGGGGGTCTATAAATGCTCCCCTCCTGTTATTCCGATTGCTAAATTTTGGGAATTTTGAGCTAGAAATTAATTTTCCTTTTTAAGAGATTTATGCCAATATCTTGTTACTTATTATTATTTTAAAATATCCCTCTATTTTTTTTTAACGATTGTATATTATGAAACCATTTACATTTTATACAAGGAGGTCACAATTCCTTACAAACATCCAATGTGAAATCTAATAGCGCGGGGGTGCCACAAAGTTCGAAAAAAGTTCTTTTGAAATTTGAGTTTCGTCAATAGAATGAATGCAACCATATAATTTCACATCCAATAGTCAAGATTAATTATGATCACCTTATACCAAAAATAAATTGTCTCATTGTGTATTTTTTTCTTTTTTTATGTGTGCTTCTTTTTTTCATCATTTTCTTTAGAAAAGTATACAAATAGACTATTTACTCTTCATACAAGGGGTCGCAATCATTGATATCCGTAAGATTTCAAACTAGGTAATTGTGAGTATGTCATTTACTAGACTAAAATTAAAAAATTATTTATCAAACTTTGTGACACACACCAAGTCATCCAATTTTACATCTAATGGCTGGAGTAATTACATGCTCTTTGTAACAAAGATAAACGATCTCATAGTATATATTATCACTTTCTTTTTTATTCTCAAATTGTCATCGCTTTAGATCTTCAACATGCATAGTGACTAAACCATTTAATAACTTCAAATCATGCCCCATTTTGCCGCAGATCAGAAGTTACCTGTGATTTCAAAATTGGAAGATTCGAAACCATGCCTCATATATATAACTTTGAATCTTTAAGATCCAAAGTTGTAAGTAACTTCAGATCTTAGCAAAATAGAAGGGGAACAAAAAAAAATTGAGTCAAAAGGGAATATATGGGGGTTGGGGGCTAACTTCGAATCTTCAAGATATGACGTCATAAAATCACTTTGTGACTTTGAATTTTGATGATCCGAAGTGGTAACAAATTGAAAAAAAATGCAGAAAAGAGATACATATGTAAAAAAACAACATTTGGGAGAATTTTTGCAATAGCAGAGAATATAGGGGTATATGCATAAATTTTTTATCTTTTTTTTACATTGATCAAGATGATTTAAAAATTATTAGCATCAAACTAAATTGTGATTTGATCTAATTTAAAATTCTACCTCTTGTAATTTGACCTCCAATTCTCAAAATTTGAAATGATTCTCAATTATAACCAATCCCCGAGTTACATTTTGATATAAATTAATCATTGTGGTAATTATCATCAAAATATTTTTCTAACTAATTGAAGTCGACTGCACGAATCTTGATCTGCTGCTCTATTAAAAATCATACCCACAATGAGACCATAAATTAATTGGATTTATTTATCAAAGTCCAAATGAGTGCTTCCTCTCTTACTCTCTTCAATATTACCATTGCTACCAGCCCACTACTACTATTGCAATGCATCACTACACACTCCACCACACCACCCTAGCAACCTGTGCTTGTGTCATCACCACGACCACCGTTGAACCACCGCCACCACTTCCCCTACCATCACACCGGTGTCACCATCACCACTTGTCCATACCCCATCCCCATCACCAACGCCGCCACCGCTGCCATTACCATAATACAGTCACTACCATCACCACCATTCCACGGTATAATAGCAAAGTACAATTCAAATTAAAACAATCTAGATCAATTACATAAGCAAATGATAATGGATCAAACGGTAGCATAAACAATTACAATTGAAAAGGAACCAGTTGACGAAATATGAGATCAAACCATGCCTTCATGTCCTAAAAGTGCACCATGTTGTTTGGGCTAGACCACATGTACAATCTAGTACAAAGGGGCCACAATATCTCCAAGGTTAGATTGACACTAAGTTACATCTCAATTCTTGTAACTTCCAGAGAGGTCCTCTAAGCAAATAATGCTCCATATGCCATCTGCTCCTTCACTTTAAAGCTGTTTACATATAATGAGGAAAAGTCCAGCGGGTGCAAGAGCCCGCTGTCTCACGTTGTAAAAACTTACAAGGTCTGCAAGGTTTAGAATTTTTTTCAAAAAATCACATTTTAAATATTAATTTTTTTATTATTTATGATCATGATCATTTTAACCTAGATCATGAATCCCTAAAATTTTAAATTTTAGATTAAAAATGGTCTAAGACGGGGCCGCATATGTATAGTTTGAGTCGGCTAACTCATATAAACTCCATCCATATCCATATAATAATCATCTGAATGCCTGGTAAGGGAGGTCTGAACCTGAACTCAATACATTTTTGGGCAAAATATCAAATTAATTTCAGTGACTTAAGAAACTGATTGCAGAGGCTTGTAAGGCTATAAACCAGAATGCACGATTGTAGCTCCATATTTTTTGAGGTTTTGATTTCATTTTATTTTTCTTTGGAGAAACGCTAGAATTATGGCCATGGAGTTAGGCTTTGGGGACGAGGATTTCATGGCTTCTTGTGGTAGCAAGAAAGAGCAAGCTACCGTAGCATCAAGAAATATATGTTTTAACAAGGTTTTAATTCTTTTTTCTTTTTTTTGGGGGGGCGGGCGGGGGGAGGCCGGAGGGTGGAAAAACTTTTTTTTTTGGGTAAATAAGGTTGATTTTTTCCTTTTTGGGTGTTTCATCTTTGTAAAAACTCTGGTTTTCCTGGTTTTTAGTATGATTTTCTGGGTTTTTTTATTCTTATTCTCGTATTCAAATCCTAGTCCTTGGGCGAAATCACATGATTTAGATTTTGATTTCGCTTAAAGTTTGTTTATTTTTTGTTAAAGTTTGTATGATTTTAGGTGTTAATCAGGGTCTGTTTCATTTTACTAACATTTGCTCTCGTTATTTGAAATACACAGGCCTTTTTCTTTTTTCTCATTACCTACACTTTACTTCACCTATGATTAAAAGGATGATGTTTCTATAAGACCTAGGCTTTATGCAAACAAAATAAAACCTCACCTCAAATCCTCATTCGGAAAGCTCTTTCGGCAACAGAAATATCTGTCATGGCTTTAAAATCAATTTCCATCACCTCAACTTATCTCTAAGGCTTAGTCAAATTCTATGGTTTTATTGATTTTTATGGTAGATTCTTGTAATTATTTCTTTCTTATGGAAAATAAATTGTAGAAATATAGCAAAAAAACTTACATTTTGCATAGTTTCCATATGGAATTCTGTTGGGTTTTCTTTGTTGGGTTTTCTCTCATCCTCTGCTGCTGTAACTTCCACTTGAGAGAGACAGGACCATAGATGAGGAGAGCTACGGGCCTGCAATGAAGTTGTGCCCAGATTCAAGTCTGCTTCGGGCAGATTCGGCCGAAGCTTCAACCTCTTCGGCCCATGAAGCTTCAACCTCTTCGGCCCATACAAAGGAATATTATATAAAAGTTTTTTTTTGAAAATTTTAATTTAAATTTTTCATTATTCTTATATACTTCTATTTATAAATATTAAATTTATTTATATTAAATTTTAAAAAATTCTAAATTCTTCTGAATCGACCGAAGCTTCGAATTACTTTATTTTCTCACCAAACCAAAAAAAGACCCGGAAGCAAACACATCTTTCTCTCTTATGCACCGCTACTCTCTCCCTTAGCGAGCCTCTCTCTCTATATCTCTCACGCACACATTTTTCTCTCTTATGCACCCGCTGCTCTCTTGCATACTTCTAGTCTTGTAAATTTGTGGCGTCATGTAAAGCTCTCTGGTTTTTTGGCTCTTGAAATTCCCTCTTTCTCTCTGTCTCTCAATTTACAGAGGTCTCTCTATGATTAGGTCCTTCAAGAGAAATATTTTTGTTTAATACCTGCTCTCTTTAACTATAATATTTACAAGATGAGGTTGGCCTGATTACATGCCTTTGGTTTCAAGAAAGGAGAGCCTCCTTGATTCATGAGCTTGCTCTGTCTCAACCAATAAAAGATCCCCCAAACATTCAAATATATGATATGAGTTTTTGATTTTTTTATCCTAACTAACCTACAAATGATTTGGGTTGTTGAGCTAAAAAGAAAGAAGAAGAAAATAAAAGAAAAAAAAATCTTAACTTTTCAAATCTCTCATTTCGGTTTTGGGGTTTTTGAGCTAAAAAAACCCTACACCTATAAATGAGTGATTAACCAGTGACTTATTTGTGGTTTCCAACTCTCTCTCTCTTTATACTCATAAAACCTTTGTGATAAAATGTACTGGAAATTCAATTACTTGTTTGAGGCCTTTAATTCCCTTTGTTTTTTTTTGTGCAATGATCTGATTTTTTTCTTTCTTTCTTTAAATACACTTTCATGTTAAAAAAAGGTGAAATACTAATTAATATTAAAAAAAAAAAGCCCTTTGTGATCTAGATTTGACCATGTACAAAAACGAGGATGAGAAACTCGCAATTTTAGCTGTGTAAACCTCAATGGGAAGAATTCATTGCTGTTTACTTTTCTATTCACAATCGAAATGGGTTGATTTTTCATTTTTTTCTGTTGTTTTTTAAAAAAAAATTCAATGAGATGGAATGATGGGATTTCACTTGTAGCGATTGTGCCTTTTTGATAGATATCTACCTCTATGGATTCATTCAACACCCCTAATTGAGTATAGTTAGAAAGAAGATAAGAAGCGTGCTGTTAGGATTTAGTTTCATTTCTCCTCCTTTTGTCTCTAGTATTAGCAAATGGTTATCTTATTAATGATACAAACATTAAGCTTCATAATTTGTTAGACACAAATGAATCTAAAAGTTCATTCTTTTATTTTCTCTTTTTTTTGTTCTTTTTTTTTTTTGTCATTTATGATGTACCAATCTGAAAGAAAATGCATAAATAGGGTGTTGTTTGCCATGTATGGGTCTCTATCTCAAACTTTTATTATTTTAATGTGTTTTGCAGCTCAGAATGACAGTTACTCACAATTCAATTAAAATGGAACCACTTTTTTAACTCAATTACAGGATGTTTCTAGGCCCTATATTGTTACAGGTTGGTTCATGCCCTGCTGTGATTTTCCAAGTCTGAGAGCTAATTGGTTTTCCAGCTCTGTATTTCTAATTGCTCAGAACCAGTTGAATGGTGGGTGAATGAAATAAACCCGCAATGAATTCTAGTTTGGCCTGTAAAATGAGCAGATGTTCTATTTCTTTCTTTCTTTTTCTTTTTTTGGAAGTATTTGACCGAAGATACTCCATTTCAAAGATGAATGCTATTTCACATTTTGGTACACTCGGGGAGTTCCTTTATTCGAGATCACAAACTCCTGCCTACTGTCACCTTTGAGATTTGGAACTATGATAAAGAAGATGACAAAAGATGCAATGAAACCTGCTCATCTTCAAGAAATGCCATCCCTCTAATCCATATAATACCATACATGGGGGGAAACACCTGATCAGATTAAGAGGCACTTTCCATGCTCCATTTATCCATGACAATCATGGATGAATGGCCATCTCTACAACATAGCATTATATACACTTTAAAATCCCAAAACCCTCTCCCCACTTTCTATGATGTACAAGTTGTGAGATTTAGGCACCCAATTGTTGGATCATCAAGCATGTTAGAGAGAGACCAAGAATGTCAAATGTATATAACAAACATAGAAAATAACAAATTTGTCATGTACAAAAAGGATATCACAAACACAAAAATTTGGGTATGGATTATACTATTATACCTCCAAATTATAATCCAAAAAGAGTCCCATTAATCAATAGAATATAGATAACAAATCTTTGGGTCATAAGGATTAGCTCAAAAAAAATATCCCATTAATAGATACAAGGCATGGATATTATTAGGCAGCTTGAATTTCCTCTTGAAAGTCCCGAAACTACATCAGGAAATATATAAAGGAAACACGACAGTATACTAGTTCACATTTACTCCCTCGATCTAAAGACTTACTTGGGAGGTTTTTTTTTTTTGTTTGAAAATTTGGAAACCACATAAAATTGATTAATCTCAAAAGAAAAAATTGAAATTTGAGTTTTCTAGCACTTAGATCTCACCCTATAAAAATTAGACTGCCTCTTTTCAATCTTGAGACGTTATTTTTTTCAAGTTTGTAGAGGGTGAAATTAGAAAAATAAAAAATAAAAAAATAATTATTGTGGTTAATCTATAGGTTGAAGAGGTTATATGACCAAAATTTGGGGTCCTAAACTTAATCGTATGGGGGTTTTATCCGAGGAAGTAAATCGACAGTAGACTCCCAAAGGAGTATTAACATATTTTGGCAAAGAAAACGTTGTATCTCATTCCTAATTTTGATCCACATCACTCAATTGTTATGAGCATAAAACTCAACTTCCGGTCGGTAAAGGCCACTGTACTATGGAACAACCGCCCATGGCTAGGATCTACTCATTCCCTTTTTTTACTTCTAATTATTTAGATTAGGAATAGCATGCAAGAAGACCATATTTTTGGTATAAGAGTGTCATGATTATTTCTAACCATCATATGCTAAAGGGGTCGGGTTTAGCCCGATCTGACCCACCTCAAAAATAAGATTATATATTTAAATATTATATTTAATATATATATATATCATTTAAATATTATAACTAAAAGGATTGCATATAAAAGACAATTTACCTTTAATACAGGGATGTCAAAATTACTTATATCCATCCGATGTGAAATCTGATAGCTTAGGTGTTTCACAAAGTTCGGGAATATTTCTTTTAAACTTTGAGCTTAGTCAATGAAATAAAAGTAGCCACACAATTTCACATCCAATAGTCAATATTAATTATGATCACCTTATATCAATAGTAAATGGTTTCATTGTATATTTTTCTATAATTAAAATATATAATTATATTTATTTAAATATTATTTAAATATTATATATTAGATATTATTTAATTAATAACACTTTGACCCGGACCCAACCCATTGGGTCCAAATTTTTGGACCCGTACCTAGACTCGAGTCGGGTCCGGGTTCATTGCCAACCCAGCAGGGGGTTTACTATTAACAATACTCAAAATTCAAAAACGCTGGGGATGTACTATTGCCAACCCAACTGGGCATGTACTATAGGAAACATTGTCATGATATATAATACTAGTCAATTGCCATATTATCTAGTCTAAGGTCAACTTCGTACAGCCCACAAGTTTTGAATTCTCACATGTAACTAATTGAGATGGGACTGTATGGAATGGGACCATTTTTTTTGTGGTACAATAAATTCAGAATTATTTATATGTGAAATCTGATGGTTTGGGTCAGTCGCAAAGTTCAATGAAATTTTGTTTATTAACTTTGAGCTTGGTCAATGGCATAAATTCAAGCACCAAATTTTACATCCAATGGTCAAGATCAATTGTGATCACTTGATACCAAAGGTATTTGGTCTAATTGTATAGAATCTCATTTGAAATACTAAACACACTCATCAAATGCCGCACTTCTCCCCCAACCTTTTTTTCTTTTTTTAAAGGTTAAAATAAGGCTTGGGCCTTTACAAAAAAGTAAAACTGCACCTCAAAAGTCATAAAAAATTGTAGTTTCAATGTTGAAAAACCTTCAAATCGATCTTCTATACCTTGATCATTATGGATGTGAAAAGAAATTAAGATTTCAAAACCCAAAAATAATGTCTATTATATCACATTATCTAAACTACCAATTTGCAAGTGTTCATATAACTACAAGATTTTTTTAACTACAAATTTTATAATAAGTGGTGGAAATAATCGTTAGAGCCATTATAAGGATTTCTTATGCTCGAATTATTTTTTAGACAAAATTTTGAGGTGGAGATTTATTTATTTTCCATAAAGCCGAAGCCTTATGGAAACTACATCTTTTACTTCGTTTTTTATTTAGGGTAGGGGATGTGTACGGATAAGGTCGCACCAACCCATGAGGTAGTGGTTGACCCCATGTCGCTTAAGTTGCTTTCTTAATTCCCCATTTTGTTTATCTTAATCCTCCTCTTATCCGGCCAAATAAAAAAAGGGTGCCGTTTGTATTGAGCCGATGCTTTAAACAGCGAAAAAAAAAGCGCACCCTCAAATAATATCAAAAATTGTGGTTTCATATTAGAAATCTTTGTGATGGCCTTAAAATATATTTTTATTTTTAATTATAAAATGTAAAGCTTAAAAAATAGTATAGATTGAGTAGATCTATAAAAACTTGAAAATCTTGAAATTTGACGGTCTAAAAATGCTTAAGAGATGCACTATTTTAAAACATGAAATCTATTTTTTTCTTATATTCATACATCTTGACGTCGATATCCTCAATTTGAAAAATATGCCAATTTATTGGGTCCATTATTTAACCAAGGGGCGGATAATAATACCGAAATCTCCTCGTTGCAGCCTTTGAATCCTCAACACCTTAAAATGAAATATGCAAGTTTTTAGAGACATGCCAAAAACATTAAAAATAAGTTTATCAATATTTGGTGAGATTACAAGCCTTCAGAATTTAAAACCCTCCTCTCTCTCTCTCTCAAAAAATTATTTATTTTGTTTGCTATTGACTTTCTTTTGTAATGGCCTTGCTTCACAATTGAAATGTTATTTCAATACTTGTTTTATTGCACAATTTGGACATGTGGGATTTCAACAGAGTTTAGAATTTAATCATGACACTTGGTGCATTATTTTCATTTTGTTTATTGCTCTCTTGTCACTTGAAAAACACCGACTAATGGCGCTACATTACTGGTACTGTTAGCTGAGGTTTTGGGGTCCAATCTTGTTTTGTCGACTCAGCATTCGTTAAGATCATATCACTTTTAGCTTATCAAAGGAATCCTTTCTTTTTAAATAAGAAAAAATGGGAATAAATAAATGAAGTAACATTACATTCTTTCTTTTTGAGAAAATTTGTCAAAACAATACAAAAAAAAAAAAAGTAAGGGTGTCAACGGGTCCGGATATGGCCAGACCCGATGGATCTTACCCAAAACTAAAAAATCTATATTTAAATATTGTGTTAAATATATGTACGTATGTTAGGGCGCTTACATTATAAAGTATTTTGTCATTGTACTCAATAAATTTTAGATACTTATATACTCTTATTTTATAATACAATATTTTTTAGTAAGGATATTTTTTATTGTTAAGAAATACGTGACATCATCCATATTGAGCATTAAATGCCACTAATATGTTTCATGTGGGTGATGTCACACCCCATATAGATATGTCACACTCCTCATAATAACCAAAAATACTTTTATTCAAAAAATATTGTAATACAAAACAATGGTATATAAGTATCTAAAATTTGTTGAGTATAATTATAAAATGCTTTATGGTGTAAGAATCTTAACAAAACCGTTATTTAAATATTATAACTAAATATATATAATTATATTTATTTAAATGTTAATTAAATATTATATATTAATATTATTTAAATAATAACACTATTCGGACAAGTCCGGTCGGGTACACCCAGACCCAGAAAAGAATAACATTTGGGTCCAATATTTGGACATGGACACGACCCACAAGATCCGATTTTTTAGCCCATACCCAAACCAGGGCCGGGTCCAGACATCAGGTCCAAGTTGAGTCTAAATCCATTGCCACCTCTACTAAAAAAATGAACTGCTTAACTTTCTCTCTCTCTCTCTCTCTCTCTCACGTGGCGAGCACCTAGTATTTCTAACCAATATTTAAGTGCTTGGTGGTACCCACTAAGACTCTCTTGAGATAAACTTGCCCAACTTGGGCATATTAAAAAATATAAAAAAGAAAAAAATTATCTAAATTTGTGAATCAATAATCAAAATTATAAAATTTAAATTTTGTATATTGCGAGTTTTTCTTGTCAAATACCCGATTTTTGTATTTTTCCCTTTTGTTTTTTATTTTTTTTGTAATATCCGCAACCCTAAATCAATTTTTTCTAAATCCATATTTTTTATGTTTTTCAAAATTTTATGTCATTTTTGGATTTGTTCCAGTTTTCATTTTTTATTTTACTTTTTAGAGTGAATTACATACAGAACCTAAAATATTTTCTAAAATACAAAATGCTATATTTATAAAGGGAAGTTACAAAACAGTCAGTCAACCCACATTTTTTTTTACTTTTTTCGAAATTGCCCATCGATCCAAGGATGTCCTCGGACCAAATTTTATTTACTTATTTATTTATTTTCATTAGTGGGGTACTATCCTAAAGTTTGGGCCACTACTCTACTAACGAAAAAACTTCTTTAAAAAAACTAAAATTTGGACCAAGGATTCCATCCTCAAACCAAAGGCTAATTTTGAAAAAAAAAAAAAGTTGACCGGTCTACCTTCTTTGTAATTTCTACTTATAAATAGTGCATTTTGTATTTTAGAAAATAATTTAAGGCCTGTGTACAAATCACTCTACTTTTTAGTATCTTTTTCTTTTTAGAACGTTGCTCGACCAAATCCGCTTGGACATGTACCTCATTGGGCCGAGTTACCTAACTCTGGCCAAGGCCAAGTTAAAAAACATAGGCAACTATGTAGCAGCATGACGTAGTTTTTGTATGTATGTCGATGCATGTGTCCAAGTGTATATACAATGAGTCTGATCCTCTCTTTGTTCTAGTTTAAAGATAGACCAGATCAAGTGCCCACCCTTTGCCAGTGACTCCGATTGCTCCTCTCAATTTCTGATCCAGTTTGTTGCTTGGTGATTCCAAAAAATAAAAAATAAACAAAAAATTAAATGGGGCTGGTATATATTTTTTTTACAGAACCAGCCATTTTGGTTAGAGAACCGGCTGGAGCTAGTCGGTCTTTGTCGGTTCCATTATTTAAAAATTTTAAAATTTAAAAAATGTGGAGCCGCTTGGTACCGATTCTATGACAAAACCAGTCCTAGTTCATGAGAAACCCGCTGATTCTCAATATTATATGGGATCCAGATCGACGTGACCGATTCTTGATTCGAATCAACCAACTTCGATCCAGATCACCAATATTTTAAACACTGATTTCTCAACTGTGATGATCGTCAATCTGAAATAGGATTTTTTAATCACCAACTTTTTAAATATAGTATTTTTTTTAACTGATTTTTTGTACTATTCGTTTTTGCCTTGAATCTATTAAAAACAAACTCATGATGGACTTTTCGTATTCAGAAAATGACACATGTAATTATGTGCGTATGTTCTTCTTAGGACAAGCGTTTTTCTTATAACTACCCCCAAAAAAAATAAAAATAAAATAAAATCGATAGATTTGTACTCCTGTTAAAAAAAAAAAAAAAGTAAATCCTCACCTCATAACTAATTGAAAATTGCAAGCCAAGCATTGGAAAACTTTTGCATTGACCATCTCAATTTGAACATTATGGTTGTGAAAAAATTTAGGATTTTAAGCTCTAAAAGAGGTTTATATTATAACAAATTATCTAGACCGCCTATATTACTTTAAAAATAAATGTTCACTGATCCGCAAGATCTGTACTATTTTTAAGTTTCAAATTTAATTATTATTATTAAAAATTAATTTTAGAACCACCATAAAAAAAACATTTTGTTGTCAAAAATACTTTCCAGACTAAGATTCATGTGAGGCTCTATTTTATTTTCATAAACCTAAGCCCTATGGAAACCTCATCCAAAAAAAGAAAAAAAAAGGAGGCATTTTTTCTCTTTCTCCCAACATTTGAATGTCGTCCCCCATTAATTTGTTTGAACTTTTTAGTATCGAACCTCCCCTAGAAAAAGACATGGAAGAGGTGGCGTACGTAGACGCTCATCCGCATTCACCTTCAAACCTCCAAATCCCAATGCAAAAAGGGCATCGGCTACTAGGTAAAAAGTCCCTCTCTTTTTACCTTATGTTCCCATTGCTTTCTTTTTAGAAAACGCAATTTCAACGAAGAATCGCATCATCTGGTTCGAAACTTGGTCGGTACAATAGCTCTAAATAAGCATTAGTCCCCCTCCCCACCCAAAATCCCCTTATCTTTTTTTAAATCATTTTGCGTTGTTTCCTTAAGAGTATTATAGTGTTTAAAACCACCTACTTCTTTTATATTATGTTAGATTATTATTATTTTAAATAAAATTTCAAATTGTTAATTTGGCCAATCTGGATTCGCGATCCAAGCAATCAGGACCTCATTAGTGGGTGGGCGATCCAGCCTGGTTTTGCCCACGAGTCTTGGTTTCTAAACATTTTTTTATCAACTTAAATATCACAACATCCCTCTCTAAGATCAACTTAAACTAGTGTTAGAAAGTGCGACTCGAGCTGAATAATCAGTCTTGGCCCGAGTTGATAACTCGAACCGAGTTCAAGTAACTCTACCAATTAGTTTTGAGTACCCTAGGAACAAAAAAAATGTATATTTGAAATAAGGTTTAGCAAAACACTTCAAAATTATGTTAAAAAGTAGTTAACAAAATATAATTTAAAAAAATCAATTTGTAACTAGGATATTTTTTTAAAAATCCAAAAATATGAAAAATGTAAGCACAAGTATTTATATCCAAAACACTTTCCAATCTTTGTCAAAATAACAAAAAATAAAAATAAAAGAATAATGATGATGTAAGACTCTCTCCTACCCATGCGTGTAGGACTCCAAATGATCACCATTAAAGTTGACGCAGATCTTTATAAAAGTTATCACATAGGTGTGGGACTTGACTTTTCTACAGATCCGTGCTAAATTTAATGATGATTCTTTGGAGTCATACACACATAGATGGGTGAGGGTTCTATAGAATTATTTCTCAAAAAAAAATAATCTCAAATAAATTTCTTTTTTTTTTTATTTTAATATCCTTGAGTTGGACACACAACTCAAGACAATTCAGGCTTGACAAGGCCCGGGCCCAAATAACTCACCAAGTAAAAACTACTTGACCGATCCCTCCCTAACAAGGATCCCTCATTTTTTTTTAAAAAAAAAAGGAGGCATAAAAAGTTACATCATTTCTCTCTATTACTAGTCGTTCCAACTTCCAATAAAGAGAAGGATAGGATGAAAGAAAAGATGGTAGGGACTTTGGCATCCCAAAGTCTCTTGTGAAATCACTTCCACCATTTTTTTTCACTAAAAAAAACCACAACACCCTCCACCAGTAACCACCCCTCTAAAATACCTCCCATAAATTACCTTTTAATCCTTTTTGTTGATTTATTCGAAATCATGAAACCTTCGCAGCACCTGTCATTTTTCCTTACCAACCCTAATCCTCACGGCAATTTCATGGGCCTCTTCAACCCCTTTCACAACATATAAAATAGGAAAATTCATTTCAAATTATTAAAGAAAAAAGAGCAGTTTTCGTATTTTAAATTTTGAAACGATAATGATAGTTTTTTTAAGCGTGTGGAGGCGGTGGCCTGGACGCGGTCGAGTGTCAAAAGGGATAGGCCTAACGATACGGTTACTCAGGCCACCCATGCTTTTAGTACTCCACCCGTGTTTCAATAACTTTATTGAACCCGGGTATTTTAAAAATAAAATTTTTTTATTTTTTAATTTTTTTTAGATATGTTACTCGTAAGAATAAAGTGTGATACGTTATGTTGAGATACCTACCCCCAAACCACCGGTGCCCCAACCCGATTCCCTCTAATGACATATTACATCTTGGTGGTGCCCTAGA
This sequence comes from Amborella trichopoda, assembly GCF_000471905.2. The sequence goes on along the minus strand of NW_006499858.1, from coordinate 24,052 downwards.
CTGAGAGATCTAACGGAATAGCCATTTGGAATATGCCGTGCAATGCCTAAGACACAAGAATAGTGAAAATTCGTTTGGTATGGTTATCGTATCGGATCGGTCATTCTGAATAGATGGTTACGATGGTCCCAATCACAATGCTACATCTCTATATGATTTTGTTTTAGTTTTTTTTTACAAACTATTTTGACACCAAAATTTGGACTTCCACTCCGCTCTTAAAGTCGTGCCTATAAAAAATATAAAAAAACTACTTTCAATAAAATAAATTGAAAAAATATCTTTAAAAGTTTTAAGGGGTATTTTAGTTGGTATATTTTATCGAAGAATTGCTTTCAATATTTTTTTAGTTGCGTCCATTAAGATGATGGTACATATCAAATTTCATATTTATATAATTTGTATAAAAACAAAAAATAAAATATTCAAAAGCATCGTATCTAAATCAAATGGTCAATAACTCACTTTATCTATATTGGAAGGAAGCATGCATCTTCTATGAGGGAAGTATAGAAACCTTTCATGCGACGCAAATGGGAAAAGATCTTCACTTTAACGATAACTACCTCATGTTTTTATAATAATGGTAAATAAAAAATTATGAATCCTTTTTTTTATAAAATTTATAATATTTTTGTAGGCTTTTCCACGATTCTTAGACTCAGAGAGCCCAGATTCAAGCATGGGCTATGATGGGCAAGGGTGCCACAATTGCTCTCCAACATTCTTAGTTCAAATCCTAAACTGAAGCGCTCAAGAAAAAAATCCTAAACTGAAGAGCTCAATAAAAGATACCAGCAAAATTGATAATGTGTTGGATGGCCTGGCCAAACAAAACTAAAATTTGAGCAACAAAATGTCGCCAGGGCTCAGGTTTAAAGACTACCTGTTTGGGGCCCTTATTTCATTTTCTTTTTTTTTATTTTTGCAAGCAGGTGCTTGCACAAAAACATGGGTGCCCCAATTAACCTAAAAATAGGAAAATGGAGACAAGTTGCCACGTGGCATTACGGGCCGGTAGGGCGCTCACGGTCGCCCCGTTTAAGTGCGTGGGACCCACACGGAATGGCCTTTCATCGCCGTCAGATAAGCCTAACGGCGTTAGGTTTCCGCCGACCCGTGCTAATTTTCCATTATCTTATTCGCAGCACCAATTGTGGACTGTGGACCCTACCTAGCTTAGACCTCGGACAAGTTCCGGGTCTCTCATGCGGACGTGGCGCCAGCTCTCGACGCAACCGTCTGTCCGTACGCATCATGTGAGCACGCGATAACTGGGATTGACGTGTCAACGCCACGTGGCATAGTCCCCAAAATGGACGGATTTGAGGAAGTTATGAAATAAAGTTTCTGTAGCGTGTGGGTGTATTGTATTGCCTCCACAAAGCCCGCCTTCATTGAATCCTTGACAAATTTTACCGGAAATGCCCTTAGGGTTTGGCTGAAATATCAGAAATAGCGTTGATGTTTCCTATCTTGGTGGGCGGGCCGTCGAGTATCTCAAGGAGAAGACTGATGCATTGTCTTACGGGGGATTGTTTATATGGTGCGGTTTCTCTAAGGTTGCGATCTTATACAATCCATTTAAGACGCACTTTCAAATTTTATCGCATGTAATTTTGATGCAATTTTTTTTTGGATTATTTGAAAATCTATTGTTATATCTAATTATAAATTTTTAAACTTAAAAAATGGTTAAAATCATGTAAATCTATAAATATAAAAAAATCTTGAAAATAGATGGTCTAGATAATATGTTGCAAAATGCACTACTACCAAGAGTTAAAATCTTTTTTTTTTTTTCATATTCATACATCTCGATGTCCAAATGATCAATTAGAGAGTTTTTCAACATTAAAACGATATTTTTCAATAGATGTTGAAACACATCTTTAATTCGGTTGCAATCATGTATAAACTTTTTCCTTGTTTTTATATGATATAGGCTAAAACGATGAGTTTTTTTTACCTTTTTTTTAATAGCTAAAAGTGATTACGATCTCTATATTTTTTATTAGTGAGATTGGTGGTTCACCGCACAGATTCGTATCATATCAATGAATGATAATCTGAAGCATTCTAAATAGGTCATTTAAACATATTAAAAAATTAAAATAACATGTTATACATTGGAGATAAGGGAGACCTAATAAAATAAAAAAAAATTATACACATGCGTGGCTCTAAACAATCAAATTAGGGCGCATATCAAAATTTTCATTAGAAGAGGTTGTTTTGATGTCCAAATATCCTCAAATTGATCATCTCGACCTCAAGTTGCATGAACATGAGAAGAAAAAAATAGATTTCAAGTTTTGGAAATAGTTAGTAAGTTTTGGAAATAGTTAGTAAGTTGCAGATTTAATTGTGACTTTTTCAAAAAATATGCTTTTTTTCAAAAACGATTTAATCTACGACTTTTTCAATAAATCGGTAAAAATACGTGATCTTTTCAAGAATAAGTTTAAAACGCGACATTTTCAAAATTTGAACAAGTCATTTCAATAAAACTTTTCTATTAGTATAAAGGAAAAAATTTATATAAAGTTGCAACCTTAAAATGTAGAATCACATATCCACCTCAAAACTCCATCTGAAACGACTGTATTAATGTTAAAAACTCTTTAATTGACCATCTCGACATTGAGATCTATGAATATGAAAAAAGAAAGATTTTAAGTCCTAAAAATAGTCTATCTTTCAACACATTATCTAGACCATCCATTTTCAAGATTTTTATATATTTATAGATCTACTTGATTTTAACTATTTTTGGAGTTTAAAATTTTATAATTAGATATAAAAATAGGTTTTCAGATAATCCTAAGATTTTTTTACACCAAAATCGTACATTATGAT
>NW_006499858.1:3463-21173 GCF_000471905.2 Amborella trichopoda | reverse complement strand
AGAAGTTAACACAGGGCAATTAAAGATGGAACCCCACCCACATATATAAGATATGTGACCCAAGGTCTCAGCTATCTTGAGTTACAATGTCACAAACTAGTTCTCAACCGTCAAATCTTGATCAATTGACTTATAGTTTTTTATTTTTTATTTTTGTTCTACAAATAATTTTCAAGTAAAATTTGGGGCATGTATAGATCTGACAAGGGCACACATGATAAAAAGAATAATTCTCGTGATAAAAAATTACCAAAATACCTTGAAAATTGAAGGGGCATTTTGGATATTTATTTATTATAAAAAACATTTATTTTTTATTTTTTCCAAGTTCGCCCTAATTTTATGATGGGATGTCCAAAATTTCATTAAAAAATGTTTTGTAGAAAAAGAAAAAAAAAAAGAGAAAATTTGGCGTGACATTGTGGTATGAACAGTCGTAGCCGATTGATTTAGATCAAACAACTAAGAAGTGGGGTCATATATAATTTATATGTTGTTGGGATGGTCACATTGAAACATTTCCCATTAAGGACCATATTGCTTGGGGTTATCATCGTTATTTCCAAAAGCCCATTAAAAATAGATGGTTATAGAGAGTACATGAGACTGTCTACCAACGTCCCCTCTGCAATCTGTTGAAATTGAGGGTGATAGATGATAAGCCCTACTATTATTTTATAGAGCATATTGTTCTATGAACCTAAGAAAATGTTTTGACAGGGCTGCAGCCCTAATAAAGCCTCACCTCAAAACTCAAAAAAAATTACAGTTTGGGTACCAAAAAACTTTTGTGTTGATTACCTCAACCTTGATAGTTTTGGCACCAGAAAACCTTTAAATTGTCATCTCGATCTTGATGATTATGGTTGTATTAAAAAAGGAAAAAAAAAAAATTGAAGCCTTAAAAATAGTGTATATATAACACATTATCTAGACCGTCAATTTTTAAATATTTACAGATGGAAAATAATTAAAATAAGTAAAGCCTCATGTCATTACTCGTCGAAAATTGTAATTTTTTCATTTGGGTAATTTAGTGGGGGAAGACATGCCCCTACCTGTTTTTCAAGCAGATTAGGAGTTAGCTTTTTGAAGGTATTAGTCACCTGTAGGGTGCTACCACGACCCCAGCCTTTTCTCGAAAAAATCTTTACATCGATCATCTTAGCTTGAACATTATGGTTGTAAAAAAGAATTAGGATTTTTTTTTGCTTTTTTGGGTAATTCAGTGGGGAAGACGGGTCCTACCATATGTGTAGTTGCCATAGCAATATTAAGCATTAATGTATAGCATTATTAGGCATTAATGTATAGCCATAGTTGTAGTCGTCATATCAGGAATCCGTTCATAGCAATATTAGGCATTAATGTAGAGCCCAATTTGGCTGCAGTATTTTTTAGTATGTCTGTTGTATATATGTTGACCTTCTCTCAATGGAAAAGTAGAACCTTATCATCATTCCATTCCCAACTCTTCGACTTAATATGGTATCAGCCTAAACCCGTTTCTGGGCCTTACCATCAACAACAAATGACCATTGATCCACCTTCCATCCACCGTCGCTCCAAACTCAACACCACCTATTTTGGATCAATCATCTCCATATTTTCTACACTTCTGATCAACCTGGTAATTCCCTTGTCTCTCAACCTCTCAATGGCGACAACTATCCCACTTGGAGCCGTGCCTATACAATGGCCCTTGAAGCCAAAAACAAACTCGAGTTCATAGATGGTTCCATTCCAAAACCCGCATCCGATTCACCTCAACTAGATCTTTGGATTTGATGCAACAACATGGTCCAATCATGGTTGATTCATTCCATTTTTTAGTATGTATGTTGTATATATATTGACATTCTCACGTAGTACATGGATATTTTTAATGCGGCATAAATCTGAAGTTCTTAGACTTATTTCACATTTTTTTACTTTGGTTAAGACTCAGTTTAACACTCAAATTCGGTAAATTAGATTCGACAATGGCACTAAATTTTTTAATAAATCAAATCTTGATTTTTTTAGTTTATTGGGTGTTGTTCCACAATCAAGTTGTATTGATACTCCACAACAAAATGGTGTTGTGAAGCCTAAACACCGTCACCTCATTAATATTGCTCGCGTACTTTGTTTTCAAGCTCACTTACATTTAGATTTTTGGGGTGAATGTGTATTGACTGTCGTATACCTCATCAACCGCCTACCCACGCGGGTACTTCATGGTAAAACCCCGCATGAAATTCTTTTGAAAAAACCACATTGTTTTACTTTCATTTAAGGGTTTTTGGATGCTTATGTTTTGGTCGCAATACATCCATCCAACATAATTTTGACAAACGTGCTTCACCCGGCATATTTATTGGATACTCTCATGGCAAAAAACGTTACAAAATTTTTGACATTCCCACTAAGAAAATCTATGTCACTTGGGATATAATCTTTTATGAACACATCTTTCCCTATGTGTTTCTCGCTTCACCCGCCACTAATTCCCTCATTATTCCCCTACCACCCGTTGACCATGAGGACCCACACATCTCTTCCACACAACAACCACCGCACCAAGCGCCACCCAACCAGAATCAGACCCATGCTATCGCTAGATTATCACCCTCTTCCCAGAACCACCCTCCTCTTTGTCCTTCTACCCGTACTAGGAAGCATCCCACTTACCTTCAAGACTACCACTGCTCCATTGCCTAGTCTCAATCTCCCTCTTCGGCTGCTGGCTCAAGTACAACCAACCTCTTCAACATTTTTTATCTTACAGTAATTTCAATCCATCACACTTATCTTTCCTCACATCTTTAGCTATAACTACAAGAACCTGCCACTTTTGCGGAAGCCATGAAATTTCAGGAATGGTGCGATGCTATGCAAGCTGAAATTGTTGCTCTCTCCAACAAAAAAACTTGGTTCCTAGTTCTATTATTCCTTGACAAGAAACCCATTGGTTGCAAATGAGTCTATAAAATCAAAAGAAACTCTGATGGTACAATTGAGCGCTACAAGGCGCGTCTTGTTGCCAAAGGCTACACATAGGTTGAAGGCATTGATTACCATGACACCTTTGCACCTGTCGCAAAGTTTGTTACAGTTTGGGTTCTACTTGCTATAGCCACAGCCCATGGATGGCCTTTACATCAACTGGATGTTCACAATGCCTTTCTCCATGGCGACCTTGATGAAGAACTTTACATGTCCCCCCGTCCTGGATATCATCGAAAGGGGGAGAACCTGGTTTGCCAGCTACATAAATCTTTATACGGCCTCAAACATGCCTCACGAAATTGGTTTTCAAATGCTCTACTTGACTTCGGTTTCTCCCATTCTCATGCTGATCATTCATTATTTTTCCTCCAACGACATGTAGGTTTAGTCTTCATTCTTGTTTATGTGGATGATATTGTCATCACTAGTTCTAATGCCTCTGTGATTCAATATGTTCGACAACTTCTTCATCAACGGTTTCATATCAAGGATCTAGGTCCCTTGAAATACTTTCTTGGTATTGAGGTAGCTCGTTCGCAGCATGGTATTTATCTTTGTCAGTGCAAATATACTTTAGACATCGTCACCGACTCTGGCATGTCTGGTTGTAAACCCATGGACCTTCCAATGGAACAAAATTTGAAACTCTCTGAATCAACAGGTGATCTTCTTCTGGATCCTTCTTTATACCGGCGTCTGGTTGGGCACCTCATTTACCTCACTATTACTCTGTCAGACATTGTGCATTCTGTAAACATTCTCAGTCAATTTATGCACCAACCTCACCTTGATGCCGCTTACTGGTTTCTCTGCTATTTAAAGGCTACTCCGGGTCAAAGCTTTTTTTCTCCTCCCAAAACTCTCTTTGCCTCTGTGCTACTGTGACTCTGACTGGGCAAGCTGTCCTATGACACGTCGCTCCACCATGGGCTATTGTAATGCCGCTCCACCACGAGCTATTGCATACTCCTCGGGTCTAGTCCTATCTCTTGCAAGACAACAAAACAATCCACTATTTTTCGTTCTTTAGCTGAAGCTGAATATCGTGTCATGAATGTCACAACATGCAAGCTTACTTTGTTATCTTTGTTATCTTTGTTACTACAAGACCTTGGCATCCCTCTATCCACTCCCACACCACTTTACTGTGATAACGAGGCAGCTCTACACATTGCTACTAACCTTGTTTTCCATGAGCGCACCAAGCACATAGAAAGCGATTGGCATGTCGGCCCATGAAGATTTCGTCCGGCCAACAACTTGCAGACACATTTACAAAATCTCTTGGCTGTGATTCCTTTCAATTTCTAAAATCTAAGTTGGGCGTTTGCAACCTACATGCTCCAACTTGATGGGGAGTCGTACCATCTTTGTAGTCGCCATATCAGGAATTTGTTCATAAGAATATTAGGCATCAATGTATAGCTTTATTAGTCATTAATGTATAGCCATATTTGTAGTCGTCATGTCAGGAATCTATTCATAGTAATATTAGGCATTAATGTACAACCCAATTTGGCTGCATTATTTTTTAGTATGTATGTTGTATATATGTTGACCTTCTCTCAATGGAAAAGTAGAACATTGTTCTCACTCTATTCCCAACACTTCGACTTAATAACAGGCCCATACCCATTTCAATAGATTAGGGAGTTACATTTTGAAGGTATTAGTCACCTATAGGGTGATACCATAACCCCAACCCCTTTTCCAAAAAAAACCTTTACATCGATCATCTTGGCTTGAACATTATGGTTGTAAAAAAGAATTAGGATTTTTTATTTTTATTTTTTTGGGTAATTCAATGAAGAAGACATGCCCCTACTGGTTTCGATAGATTGGGGAGTTACATTTTGAAGGTGTTAATTGGGGATGTCAGTGGTACGAATGGATACTACGATGTGGTAACTGAGTGTGGGGATGTTACCATTATGATCCCAGCCCTTTTCCTAAAGAAGAATTAGGGTTTTAAGCTACAAATAGTGCATATTATAACAAATTATCTAGACCATCCATTTCACCATAAAAGTAAGTGTTTATAGATTCGTAAGATTTGTACTATTTTTTGAGTTTAAAATTTTATTATCAGTGTTAGAAATTGAGTAGATATATCAGGCGGATTTCCATTACCCAAAGTGTTTTTCGGATGAGAATTTGAGATGAGGATTTATTTTGTTTTATAAAAACCCATACAAACTTATCTTTTACAGATTCGCCAAAGCACCATTTTTGGAACTACAATTACAAAACAATTTTTTTAAGTGGTAGTGAAAATTGATTTTACAACCCATGCCCAATGTGTTATTCGATGAGGTTTCGAATTGAGGCCTTACTTTTTGTCCGCAAGGCCTACTTTTTTATCCTCGAGGAGCAGCGTTGGTTCCACCTCCAGTCTTACAGAAAGCGATAATAATGGACGGCCTAGATCCTCCGAACGAGACATGCAGAGGCTGACCAGGTAACACCGGCCCCTATTAGGGATAGATTCGTAATTTCCATATTTTGGGGGCAAAATATGACATTTTTGTCAAAATACGGGTCAGATACGACGCGAGAATTCGTCGTCCACTTTTATAGAACTTTATTGATATTTAAATAAGGATTTATCACGGTCTCGAGTTTTAACCGCGCGAGTTAAAATCTAACCGCGGTTAGGAGTCGTGGATGCGGGCTTTAAAAGGGAGGCCGTCCGTCTAGTTTTCGCATTGCTTTTCGCTTCCCTCTTTCTCTCTGAACTCCTATTTGGATGGTGGAGCTGCCCGTTTTTTTTCTTTCCCATTTTGCCCCTCTTCCTCTTCTCTGATCCATCGTCTTAGTGCTACTGGTGCGGCTCTTTCTTTCTCTCTCTAAACCTCTTCCATTTTGCGGCTCCTACCATTTTAAGAGGCATTCAGCAAGTTTTCAGTTTGATTTCTCTGCAAATCACTGTTTTTGTGTTGGATTTTACAGAAAGGGAAAGCACCTGAAATATTAGGCTTTGAGTCGATTAGATTGGTACTTCAGATAACTGGTGGTGTGGATGTTGATTTTTGTGGAATTTTGATGGAGAGAGAGAGATTGGTGCTTTATTTGTGTGCATTTGATAAGCGTAGAGAGAGAGGGCCTGGTGCTTTATTTGTATGCATTTGATAGGCGTAGAGTGAGAGAGGGGTGGGTTGGAGATTTTTTTCCTTATTTTCCTGGTTTCTGATGTGCATTTGAGGCCGAAAATCAACATGCGAATCGGACTGCATAAGAAAATGATTTGCAAATTGAATAGACCGATTTTTTTTATCCTACTTTTCATGGGAAAATTATGGCGACTAAAACGAGTATCGTTCAAATGGAACAAAATGACAGCATCGATATAAATACTTGTGATAAGAGCCGATCTCAGGAGAAAATAATAGTATCTACTTTTTATGGAAAAATTAGAACAGTCATGAAACTTATCTGATTTTTTAAGTTTCTAGATTGAGATAATTGTTTTAAATCTGAGTTGGCCAGATATAAGCTTCACCATTTTTTATTTTTATTTTTAAAATTTGCAAAGGCAACAGCTTTTTATGCTTGCATGCAACCCGGAATTCAATAATTAATAATTATAATTCGTAATCAGTAAGTAAATGACAAGGCGGCCCATCCCTTTACGAAAATGATCTCGTGGATTCTTGATGGGCCCATCGAAGGGATCTCGAAGTTTGTCATTAAGTACAAAAGATTCAGGGCATTTCAGTCATTTTTCCCGCTCCTGTGCATTCTGGACGTGACAGTTTTACCCTCACGTAAAGATTTGAAAAAAGATTTTTGCGTTGATGACGTGTCCTTTCTTGCAGTCCCAGTCCTCGCCGAAATGATTTTTTAAGAGTGGAGTAGGGGCATTTTAGAAATTTTCATCTGGCATGAATATTTTTTGGGTGGATTTTGCAGGGTGAAAATGGCATCGAATGGGCCGGTTTCTCCCGTAAAGGTCGGGCTCCGCAAGATTGAAACCCACAGCAGAAAGGAGAACGGAATTTGCCATGACGATTCTGTCCCTCCCGTTAAGGCCCAAACGCTGGACGAGCTCCACTCTTTGCAGAAGAAGAGGTCCGCGCCCACCACGCCTGTTAATGGGAGCCAAGGCGGGCCGTTCGCTCCTCTGGTCTCTGACGATCAGAGGGCAAAGCTTCAGCTGCAATCCATCAGGTTTCGTTTCTATCTCTCTTTTTATTTAATCGCAGTTGGCAACGGGCCGAGCTGTATTCTCCAATAAAATTTAAGGAAAATAATAATGCAATTAGGGTTGGCAACACGCCGTGCTGTGTTCTCCTACTTCGGGTCCACCGGGCTGGATCAAATTAAATGAAAATAAGTTTGTTTGATGGCAATGGTTTTTCCTCTTTTGAACCAGAGTAATTGGGCCTCCGGATCAAAAGAAAGAGACAGAAAGTGACCCATAGCGATTGCTTTGCAGATTGCGAAACAAATATTTATTCTGAAATGGGACAATGAAAATTGATTGATGTTGGTTTGGTGTTGCAGTGCTTCATTAGCTTCTCTGACTCGAGAAACAGGGCCCAAGGTGGTTAAAGGGGACCCTGCTCGCAAGGTCGAGACCACACCAAGGTTCACTTCCCATGTGACATCCATCTTTGAGCCTGCTCGCACCACTGATAGCGCCTTGAAATTCACCCATGTCCTCCACAACCTCTCTCCTGCCGGTACGCTCTCTCCATCACAATGAACTTCGAGAAATATCCTCCTAATCTAAAAAAAACAGGAATTTTAATGGTGATGAGCTGTTTTTTTTCTTTTTTCAGAGCTGTACGAGCAAGCCATTCGATACGAGCACGGTTCATTCATAACATCAACGGGTGCGCTAGCAACTCTCTCGGGTGCCAAGACTGGCCGCTCTCCAAGGGATAAACGCGTTGTCAAGGATGAGGCCACCGAAGCCGAACTTTGGTGGGGAAAGTATGTCTCTCTCTCTCTCTTTGGACTCCAAATTTTGCTATCTATATGTGCCTCCTAGTGATTTATTTTTTGGATAGATTTTTATTTTATTTTATTTTAAATTACATATAATTTCTAAGTAGAACTATATGTAAAATAAATAAATTTTAAAAATAAAAATATATATTTTTTAATTTTTTTTATACTTGGTTTTTAATTTTTTTTGGAGGGGCCACCATTTTACATCTGTCTTAGAGATAGATGTGTGATGCCTAATGTAGTTATGTGTCCATCTGATTCGTAAAGTACTTTTCGTCTCCAAGGACAAGGGGCTGGATGGTACACTGTCTACGATGTGGACCCTTGTAGGGAGCTTGTACCCTTAAATTGTGTGGATTGCATCTAGCATGATCCTACGGCTATAAAATCATTTTTATTTAAAACTTGGGGATACATTCATTTTTTGCATTTCACACTAAGTAAAAATAACAAAATTTTTTTTAAAAAAAATTAACCGAAATATTTTGGTTAGTTTTTGTCCCAATTTTTTTTTATATTTAGTATGCCATATAAAAATGAATATACACCGTAAATTTGAGATAAAAATAATTTTCAAATTGCTCTTGGTTGGGTAGTTTGAAAATTTGAGAATTTTGACACATTTTTAAAGAGATACCTTGATGAATTTATTTAGGGTGCGGTTTTTATAAAGCGGAGGCTCTAAACAATCAAATTTTTTCCATTTATTTATAGAAAAGTGTTTTATGCATTGGGGAGATGGAATCCTACATTTTGTGTCGTTCCTTGAAACATCAAACTATTAAAGATGGATGAAAGTGGTGGTCGCTCCAAAAAAAAAAAAGCCAAAGGTCTAAAAGTTTTCTGTAAAATATTGTCATTTTCAGTTTTTAAAATTTAGTTTTTTACATATTAATGATCTCCATGTTAGAGGTCATATATTTTTAAAAAATTAGGTACAAAATCCATCTCAAAAACAGATTATGAGAAGGGGATGTATTTCTACATTTGAGTCCGGTGACTCATAAAAAAACAAGTATGCTTTATTTATGGTAATTTAGCGAGATTGGTTTTTTTTTGTTTTATGGGCCCCTCCCTCACTCTGCCCTTTTTCTCTCTCAAGGGGATCTCCAAACATTGAGATGGACGAGCACACGTTTTTGGTGAATAGAGAAAGGGCTGTTGATTATTGAATTCCTTGGACAAGGTGATTACCCTCTATTTTTTGACTTACCAAACTCTAATTTTGTTCATGTGTATTTGCTCATTCTTATTGTTTTTGTATATTTAGAGTAGAACATGTGTTTATTTGATTCATTCTACTGGAGTAAGACTTAGGGACTGAAACGTAGTGATTTCATCTAAACGTCTGTCCATAGAAGACACCGGGTGGCAATGGCCCAGGCGGCCCGGCCTTAAAACTTAAGGTCCTAGGCCACGAGATGTGGACTAATGGGCCGGGGCTGATTTCTATTTTTTACCTTGTCTTTTGTTTTTTTGCTAAAATTATATCCCAAAAGTCCAGGCTGGGCCCGGACGGCACAGGGCCGCCTTTGCCGCACAAGTTGAAAAAGAATATATGCTTTTGCTTTTTATTTAGGAAAACTTGAGGCAGGTGGTGAGGTAGTGATGGAATCGTTCTAGTTCTAGAGGGGAATAATAACAGTAAAGATGGAACTGTTTTCTCTGTGGAGATGGCAGATGCTTATCTTTTTGTAAAATGGGTTTTTGTCGTTGCATCCAAAAGCTGAGGCTTATCGACCTAGACTCGTCTTCTTCTTTCTTAGGATTGCACAAATATGCATCCAAAAGTGCGTGGCACACATTTCTAGGGCTTCAATACATGCCAAAACCAACCCATGGATTACTCTTTCTCTCTCTACTTTCTTATCCTTTTTTATGTACAAAATCCATACTCCAATAGTCTTCTTTCTCAAGTCCCACCAATTTCTCACCTATTTTCCTTGCTAGTTTAGAAAGCTAACCACAATGGACGGTCTAGATAGAATAGTTTGGCATGTGATCCGCTTGGGAGTTAATAGCAACCGTCAATTGTATGGTCCCCACCATCCAAACACTTGCTTATGTCATTTCTCCTACCAGCTTAGATAGCTGGCCCTTCTTTGAATGAGCCGTTCAGATTCCCTTGTCGTTTGCTTTCAAGTCGATATCGACCGTCCATTCACATATTGCTTGGTTCATTAAATTGTCGTGGCCCACCTTTGAATGAATAGACCAGATCAAATTATTTTCTTCATAGATGATCCGGATTGTCCGACATATGTCAGTTATTTCCTTTAGTGGGAAGGGATGGTGCGCACAATGACAATGCAGATTGTTTCCTTTCATGTGAAGAGGGCATGTATTGCAGAATAATCCAATTGCATTATGCAAGGCATCTGCAGCCCTCCATTTTGGAGGTGAGAGAATCTGGGATGGGTAGGTGGGTCCCAAAGACACAGCTAACCTTTGGGGCACAAGATTTGCACGGTGGGGGCGCATTTGTGTCTTATTATTATTTTGGTATGAGCAAGTGGGTCCCACAATTAATGCTTTTGGATCGACAGTCACAAATGCACAACAGCTTTTAGCATGGTATCAACCCTCAAATGGAGGTGCCTGCGGAGAACAGTTTGTACACCAGTGGTGCGGTGCATGTTGTTTGGCGCACCAAAGGGGAATCCACTATTACATTCTCTGTGTTGGACGGTGGTGATCAATTCTAGTAGGGACATTCAATGAATGTCCCTTTGGTGTTGAATAGAACCCCTGATGTCAAGAGGCTTGTTCCCCCAAAATGAGTGTGATTGGACAATTAGTGTGGCTTAAAGCTGGTACAGTCAAATTCATTAGCCTTAGGCTAGAATAATTGGCTCACACCATGCCTTGACCTTTGAAATTTCAAAGGACAGGGTTTTGGTGCATCGGCACACATATTCAAATGAAATCTCCTTCAAGAATCCCATGTAGATATGGATTTTTTGGACTAAAAGTTTTACAGGTTGATAATCTTGATCACCACAATCATAAATCTGATAAATGAATTTTGAAATTTTTTAAAAATGGACTATCTTGAATTTTATTTTTGGACCGTTTATTACTGTTCATTTTAATTCTTTGTTGATCATTAGATCTGTACTATTTTTGAGCTGAAACATCATGGGTTTAAAGCTGGAAATGCATCTAGATTGGCTTAGGATGTTTTTCATATCCTAAATCCATCTCTAAGATAGATATTTGGAAAGGGGATGCATTTGAATAGGAACTTCATCTAAACTTTTTCCAATTAAAAAATCAACAACTTTCGGGGCTAAGAGTTGAGGGATGAGTCTCAACTCATGATGGGACTCTACATCGCCCAGTAATGAAAAAGCTTATCTACCACTAAAATCAGTGTGAAACGCAAGAAGAAATGCCAAATATCATTGTTTGTTTTCATTGCTTAGGCCTCGCATGATATTGTGAAAATGTACCATAAACCATCACACTTTGGGAAAACCATACACCGCTCATCATCCAATCAAATGATAAATGGCTATAGAGATAGAGTGGAACCCACCAGAACATGGCATGACCCCAATGGAGGTCCGTTTTTCTTTCTCTACGTGGCCATCCATTTCAATGACAATGATTGCCTAGTGGACAATGATCCTCTTTTTCATTTCCCAGTGTGTTGCTTTTGTGACTTCGTATTTCTAAAGATAATTACAAGAAAGAGTCTACTAGGGACATGTGTCATTATATTTAATTGGCTTAACGCTTAGTCCTCTCGATCAATCGTAGGAAGCACGATCTAGAGAACATTTCCAAGAAGCAGCTATGTCAAGAGAGTCTTGCTTTTAGTGCCTTTTAGCCTTTTGAATTGGCAATCTATATTAATTGAGTATCTTGTAGTGCAAGATCTAGGCCATCAAGCCATGTCAAGAACTTTAGTAGCAGACCTTAGTGCTCGCAAGTAGAGGACTACAAGCGATCCATCAAACGAAAACCAATACAAAACTATAGGATGATGCTTAAATAACTGAGTAGAGGTCTTGAGATCCACTATCAGTTACATGGAAACCGGTCACATCACATGTAGGTATTCCTTGTCTATATTGTAGCAAAACAATGTCACAATATGGTGTCGCAGTAGGGATGAAAAATATGATTAGCAACAGCATGCATGTGTCAGCAATTTAATGCCAAATTCACTTACCAAGACAATCTCCCTGAACTTTGAATTAGTTAAATCTGATATACGGTTACATGTGGTGTAGAAGATAGTCGCATTTCAGATTCTTGTCTTCAGCTACTTTATTGCATTAGGCAGTTTCTTTTTATAGGCTATTTCTATCAAGAAAATCTTAAAGACTGTTTTATCTTTTCTTGGAACATTATGGGTGTGAACGTTTGTCTTAAATCAAATAGATGGTTTGACTAGTGTTTGTAACCCCTGACTTGGGCATGGAACTGGACAGGGCCTGAGCCCAAGTTAGAAGGTTTGACTCAGACAAGTATCAACAAGATTAAGCCTAGTCTCTTAGAAATAACAGAGACGTCAGAAGCTGGTGGAATACGGCTGGTTCCTGAGGTTTTTTAATGGGTTCATGCACCCTGTGAGGTGCAAATAGCTCAGGTGACTGGGTCAGATGTGCTGAGTTTTAAAACATTTGTTTCACCTCTCCCCAAACTGAAATCCAATCCATATTTCCTGAATTTTAAACAGTTAAGCTTTACCTTGTTATAAAGGGCCTTTAATTTCCATTAAGTCCGACAATTGAAGGATACATGATAGAAACATTTGAAAATTGGCAATGTTTTAAAAAATGCCTAAGTGGCCTAGACCAAAACTCCGCACACCTAGACCCATTCGGCCCCACAAGGGCGAATGTACCTGGGTGAGTGCCCAGGCGTGCCCAGGGTTGTAAGGCCTTTTTCGTGTTTTTAAACTGCCCAAAAGGGCAAGGAGTCATTTTGACCCAAGTTTATATAAAAACGTTATGGGGTTTATTTTTAACCCCCAATAAAAAAGAAAAAACCCTCAATATATAAAAACCCCCAAAGGAAAAAAACTACAGGGCGCCCGAGTTTCTGGGTGCCAGCCTAAACGCCCGCCTAGGCGCTGGCGCCAGGCAGGCCGCCTCGGGGCTGCCTAGCTGTTTTTGAAACCTTGAAAATTGGTTATCACCGTCTACTATAAGCGACAAGGTAACATTGAAATCTTTCCATTCGCAAGTAGTGCTAGGTATCCAGTCTTATGAATAAACACTATACAACTCAATGGCAACAACAGATTTTTACTTTGGTCCATTCTTTTTTTGTCTATTATCATATTGTGCTTCTGTCTCCTATTAGCATCTCTGATTTGTTATCATGGTTGTCAGGTGTTTGTGAATGACCAATTCCTCAACTGGGACCCCGAGCATCAGATCAAAGTCAGGATTGTCTCAGCTAGAGCATACCATGCTTTATTCATGCACAACATGTATGGAGATAGACATTGATTTTTCTTTGATCTTTTCTAGTCCTTTTCCTATCCAAAATGGTTATGATTTTGTGAAAACAGGAAAGTTTACTGTGATCCAGAAGGCTATGGAAATCTGTAGTCCATGGGGGCCAACAGCATCCATTGTAGAAGTGGATGGTTATATGGAGAGAGAATGGTACCTGCCTTTGTGGTCATATCCTGTTCTGATGGGTATCACTCTCTTTCCATTGCCTTCCATCATTGCATTGGAAAGCCATGACCATTTTCTACATTACACTGGATAATAGTTTTATGACATCCAGATTTGGAATTAGAGTGGGTTCAATTGTACCTTCACTAATGCACAAAATTGGATCAAAAGCACTTCATGTCCTGGAGAGAAGTCTATAAGTTGACCTTTGACTTATCATTTCAAATGTTCTAAACAGGAAAAAAGAAAAGAAATGTAGTCTAACACTATATGTGGGTGGCAGGTGCATTCGACCTACCGCTGA
Source organism: Amborella trichopoda (assembly GCF_000471905.2). Next base: position 7,286 of record NW_006499858.1, on the reverse strand, counting down.
AGAGTTAGAGAACTTTGGGACACCAGACTTTACTATATACAATGCAGGGCAGTTCCCATGCAACCGATACACCCATTACATGACTTCTTCAACTAGCATTGACCTCAACTTAGCGAGGAAAGAAATGGTGATCCTAGGTACTCAATATGCTGGCGAGATGAAGAAGGGTTTGTTCAGTGTTATGCACTACCTCATGCCTAAGAGAGGAATTCTCTCTCTTCATTCTGGCTGCAATATGGGGAAAGGAGGCGATGTTGCTCTCTTTTTTGGTTTGTCAGGTTAGTGTTTATGTTACTATTCTTGGATCCGACCTGCTATGTTCCAAAAGAATGTAGGCACTCAAAATTTTGATCTTTTTTTTTACACGATTATATTCTTTATTATGTATAGGGACTGGTAAGACCACTCTGTCTACCGACCATAACCGCTTTTTGGTTGGAGATGATGAACACTGTTGGAGTGACAATGGTGTTTCGAACATAGAAGGTGGTTGTTATGCGAAATGTATTGATCTTTCAAAAGAAAAGGAGCCCGATATTTGGAACGCCATCAAATTTGGAACCGGTATACCTCTCTCTACGCCTCACTTAGTTACACATACACATGCTTGCACCATCTCTCTCTCTCTCACACACACACACACACACACATGCTTCCACCCACAAATGATGGTTTGAATTTTATTCATGTTCATTCTTCTTCAGTAACGAAGTTGGCCTGTTCGAGGATAATCCTTATGTCCATCAAAAAAATTCTATTTTTTAAAAAGTTTTTTTTTTTGAGGAAACAAATATCTTTGGCTTTTTGTGCAGTGCTGGAGAACATTGTGTTCGATGAGCACACTCGAGAGGTTGATTATTCTGACAAATCAGTAACAGGTAAATTCAAAAGCATCTTACAATTTCTAATTTTATTGATTTTTTACCAAAGGGAATTTCTAAAACTTCACCTTTGTATGACTCATTATGTTCACTTTTGAAAGAGAAAAGAGTAAGACTTATGGTTTGGTTTTCGCAGAGAATACCCGAGCTTCTTACCCGATAGAGTACATCCCCAATGCAAAGATCCCTTGTGTGGGACCCCACCCAAAGAATGTTATCCTTTTGGCATGCGATGCCTTTGGAGTTTTACCACCTGTTAGCAAACTCAGCCTTGCACAAACCATGTACCATTTCATCAGTGGCTACACGGCTCTGGTATAATTTGAACACTTTATTCCATCTTTATATTAGTTGCGAAATTGATACTTCTGCAGGGAAGTTGATGCTTCCACTGCATTAGTTTGTGCTATTTCTGGTTTATGATCACTATTTTTCTGCCCACTCTCTTTTTTTTTCCTATGAGCTGATGACCTGGTAGAATTTTCATACTAATTTGCTACCTGTCCAACTCAAATAGAAAAGAAAGTTAAACTGGTTTTGTATATTGGTACAATATGATTGAGCAAAACAGGTAGCTGGAACAGAGGATGGAATAAAGGAGCCAACGGCTACATTCTCTGCTTGCTTTGGGGCTGCCTTCATTATGCTTCACCCTACTAAGTATGCCGCCATGCTTGCTGAGAAGATGCAGAAGCATGGAGCCACTGGCTGGCTTGTCAACACTGGCTGGTCAGGAGGAAGGTATTCATATTTGAGCAGCTTCCATTTTTGTTGAATGACTTGAGAAGTCTAATTGTTTATACTCCTTTGTAATTCTCAATATGAAGGAAGTTAACTGAGTTTCAAATTGGGATCTAAGGTCCACTTAGAATCAATGCTGATAAAGTTTAGTGTAGGGAATTAATTTTATCTTATTATGCCCTCTCAGTTATCTCTTTTTTCCGCTATAAGAGTTACGTGCATCTCAAGGGGCATATCAAATAAGCATTTAACCCTGTTTGCCTATCTATGGAGAAAGCTTTTTTACCCAATATTTGGGTTTTGGGTTTAGAGTCTTAGACCTCAACATGACCCTGCCATCCAAAAATGGAACATGGAACCTCTCTGAGCAAACTGATGCAAAACAATTAGATTCAGTGTTTCTGTTCAGTATGTTGATTTTCATATAGGCCTCCAGAGCATTTCTATTTAATGGACCAAACTAGGAATTCACTTTTAGCCTGAGAATTGAGACCAAGCACTCTACACTCTGCCCACTGCAATTTGGGCACTGATTATATGACCCAAACAGCCAACTTTGTGATTATGTTTGCGATGCTTTCTCTCAAAAGATTCCAAGTTTTAAGTTGTCCCTATACACTAGTCTTATATAGACATTATATGCGATAACACGGTTTATATTTGGTAGGAAAGGGTCAAAAAAATCTTTAGCCGTTAGATGTGAAATCCAACAGCTTCAAGTGCGTCACAAAGTTAAAAAAATTTATTTGAATTTTGAGCCCTGTCAATGGCACAACCTAAGCTGTTTGATTTCATACCTAACAACTGAGGGTGATCTCGACCTCCTTGTACTAGAGGTAAAGGTCTTATTGTGTGCTTTCCTTGTTATATTTAGAAGGAATGTGCCTAATAAGAGTTTCTAGAATATGAATTTTCTTCGTATTAGGCTATTTCCTCGTAATTCTTGAAAGAAAATTTAGTGTCTTTGGGACATTGTAGTTATTGTATTATTGTGTTGCTTTTTTGCAGCTATGGCTCCGGGAACAGAATCAAGCTGAGCTATACGAGGAAAATTATCGATGCCATACATTCAGGCAGTCTTATCAATGCAAACTATATCAAAACTGATGTCTTTGGCCTTGAGATCCCCACTGAAATTGAAGGTGTTCCCTCTGAGATTCTTCAACCTATGAACACTGTAAGTACAACCCACATTTTCTTCTCCCCTTTTCAAATGTTCAACTTCTTTTGATTTCCTTCTCCCCTTTTAAAATGTTCAACTTCTTTTGATTTAATTGAATCATGGTTTCAAATTTTGGTGAATTTAGGTCAAGATTTTGTTTCAGCTCTGATTCATACTACTCTTGAGCATTGGTCTCTATAACCCAAGTCTTTCCAACGTTTATGCATATTTTTGTTAAATTTTCAGCCACATCTAGTGTGCCTCACATTCTTAACTAGGGCCGACCAATTAATGTCTTTGCGAGGTTACTATTGGAATATATCCAGTATACTTGAAACTTGGGCATTGTATTGAATATCTCTAGTTCTTGTGAAATTATCACAATATTGCCAATATTTTCTCAATGTCATCTTGAGAAATTGTTGTATCTTTAAAAACAAATCCAAAAATCCCAAGTAAATATCTCCCCAACAAACTGCTTAAAATTTTCTTGTTCATCTTCTAACTATTATAAAAATTTTTGGTGTGCTATTACAGTGGTCTGACAAAAATGGTTACAATGATACACTGTTGAAGCTGGCTGGTTTGTTCAAAAAGAACTTTGAGGTCTTCACTAACTACAAGATTGGAGAGGATAACAGCCTCACTGAGGAGATCTTGGCAGCAGGCCCCAACCTCTAAAATAATTAGGTGGAAAAAAGAAAATGAAAAAAGAGGGCAGCAGGTGAATAAGCACAAGGAGTTGATGTGTATAATATAGAAGAACAATTTTCTATCTAAGTTGTCATGTTAGTTTAGTGTCGAAATTTAGCTTGGTTCTAGTCAATGAAGGCCTCCTATTCTAATCGGAACTTTATTTTTTTAAAGTTCTTATTTTTGTGTCATGTTAATAAGCATGGCATTCTTTGCACGTGTAACTGGCAAATGGGCATTCTTGCAATTGTCGCAGCCTGCACTTTTATTACTACTACGCATATCATATTGAGGAAGAGAGCGTTACTTATTTCTCGGGGCATCAGATTTGGCATTTGAACATTTC
>NW_006499867.1:551502-583831 GCF_000471905.2 Amborella trichopoda | reverse complement strand
TCAGCGACAGAGGCCTCTTGTGAGCAAGCGAGTGAGTAGTACCTCTTCCTAAGAGGTTCTTGATTGAGCCATAGGTCATGCCAAAACATAACCCGACTTCCACCTCTTGGGTGGAACCAAATACATCTTTTAAATAACTGAAATGAAGAACATAAAGATCTCCAAATTCCAGACGATCTATTGTTTGAATTGCATTCAGGTACCCAAGGGGATGAGGGGATGCGATATTTGTGGCTTAAGGATATCAATCCATAACTGATCCCTTTGGGTTGCCAAACGCCACCACCACTTCCCAAGTAACGCCACGTTATGATTTATCAAGTTCCTAATCCCACGTCCCCCCAACCTTTTAGGTTGGCATAATTTTTACCCCAAGAGATGAGGTGGAATTTTCGATTCGCTGCCTCTCTTGACCAGGAGCACCTGCGAATTAATTGTTCGATCCGAGAGCTCATCGCCACAGGCATATGGAAGGTGGACATTTGATAAACGGGGATGTTTGCCAAGGTAGCTTTAATAAGAGTTACCTTCCTTGCCGGGGATAGAAACTGGACATTCCAACATGCGAGTTTACGGTCAACCTTGTCAATAATGTGCGACCACCATCGCTTCTTGGGTTTACCAATGTAAAGGGGTAGTCCGAGATAATTGGATGGGAGATTATCAGCCTTGCACCCCCAACTATCCGCGAACACTTTAAGAATAGATGGATCTACTGCTTGCTATTCCCATCATCTTAGACTTTTTGAATCATTTAAGATCTGAAAAGAACTTAAATGTAATAGACCAAGGGTCGGGCCTAGATCATACAGGCCATACCAAGGTCAAAGTTTCAACAACTCCTAGGCCACTAACAAACATGGTCAATCTCATGAAATTAGTTCTATCAGACCCATAAGGGCAGTAGAAGAAGTTCATCATCATCATCAGAGCCTTTGCCCAACTAATTGGGATCAGCTACGCAAATCGTGGTTTGCCATTCTGCTATATTAAGGGCAATATCCTTAATGAGATCATAAATCCTTTTCTGGATTCATTATAAGTTTTGGCAAAGTTTTATGTTGGCTGCCTACCTAACACAATCCACCCTTTTTACCCGGGCTTGGGATGGGTTAAGGGAAGTTTAAGGTCCTCAACCTTCTTAAACTAAGGCAATGGAAGAGGTTGAGGAAACGTATGCTTGCAGTTAAGTGGATTAAAATCTCAGTATAGTGCCAAAATACCTAGGATCAGTTGAGATCGTGGTTAAAATATGGCCCGATAGGTCATGAAGGCAGTTAAAACTCCATGATCCGTGTTTGAGCCAGTTTCATGGCATGAAGCCCTAATAATGACTGCATAAGGGTTGAATACCTAGATATACAATGATTGAGTTTCTGGACTGTTAAAGACCTGAACTGACTCATACCAAGGTAAGAGCCTAATTTGACAGGTAAAGACATTGGCCAATTTCTTTTGGGTCCCGTTTGAGCTAGTATTTGGGCAAGAAGAAGCCCTAAAATCAGCTTAGAAGGGTTTGAAGGACCCAAAGGTGCAAAAGGTCAAGTTCCAGGCTCGTTAAGGGAGTAAGTTGGCTGAGGCCACAGTCCAAATGCAGTGTGACAGTTGTAAACTGTGGCCAAACCTTCTTAGGACCTCTTTGAGATCATATTTGGGTGTCAGGCCTTGAATTAGACTTGAAAAGGGTCAAGGAACATATGAAAGCCAATTCCTTGGATTGGTCCAGACCTCCGTCCAGCCTGCAAACATGAGACTACAGTCAAAAGGTTTGGGACCCTCCTCAGACTTTTTAGGGCACAAAATGCTAGATTCAGCTTAAAAGGAATGAGGACTGGAAGACCCAAAATCATTGAATTTTGAACTGTTAAGGGCCTAACTGATCAAGACCTCACTCAAAGATTTGCTCTACAACTTGAGACCACAGTCAAAAGTTTACGAGGCTTGTTCAAGCTGATTTTGTGGCTCAAAGCCTCATATTCAGTTAAAAATGGGATGATATGCCTACATATAAAACATGCTTGAACTCTGAGTCTATTACTGGCTTGAAATAGTCAAGATTCAGGTCAAAGGCTGGCTGGATAGCCTGAAATCACGGTGAAAACTGCATATTAGCTTTTCAAGGTAGTTTTAGGGCACAAAGCCCTAGATTCAGCTACAATGGGGTGAATGACCTATATTCTAGAAATGCTTGAATTTTGAATCTGTCAAGCATACAAACAAGCCAAGACCTTGGTTGAAACTTATAAATGATGCTGAAACCTCATTCAAAACTATAACTTGACTGCATTCTATCAGATTCAAGGCATAAGAGTTCTAAGATCAACATGAAATGGGAGAAAAATGACCAAAGATTCAAATGGATGAGTTTTGGACACGTTCAAGTCTTAAGCCTCCTAGAAAGGGGTGGCAATGGACCCAAACCCAACCCAGAACCGTCGGGAATACCCGACACAGGTCCGATTATGGGTCCAGCATTTGGACCTGCGGGTAGGGTCAGGGTCCTACAATGTGTACCCAAAAAATTTCGGCTACGGGTACGCGTATCGGTGAACCCGCCCCGTACCTGACTCGGACCGGTTAGTTCTAATTCCTACTTAACTTACCTGTTACTTACCCAAACCTGTTTGTTTTAAGTTTTATTCTCCTCCATTTTAAGAGAGAGGGTGAGAGAGAGAGGACGCTCCTTATAGAGGGAAAGAGAGATCGACAGTTTCAGCGCTAGGTTTTTCACAGGTTCAGGCCTGGAACCATTGCTCTCAGAGAAATTAGGAAGTACTAGAAGAGCACATAGCTTTTGATCAGGAAGCTCCCTTTCCAGAGGATCAGAGATGAGAGGGCTTCATTTCCGAATCGAGCTAGGGTTTCCCCTTTCCCCTCTGATATGTGGTCTCCCCTAAGATTTAGGGTTTTGTTACTGGATCTTTGGTATTTCCTTTTATGTATTATTTTTAAATGGATTTAGGGTTTTGAAATACTGTAAATGGTGGGTTCCACTCAAAAGGGAAATACCATGGGTACTGATTTGTATTGTCAACATTCTCTGATTTAGGGTTTTTGAGCGTATGGACAAAACCCTAAATCCACTAAATGTTGTGTTACTGTAAAAGGCCGCAGAGTAATTGGGGCATTTTGCCCCTTTAGAGAGGCGGCCATGAGGTTGTTTGTGAAGGCTGTTACCTTTGCCGTCTGCTTAATTGTTGTTGTTAATGTTAGGATTAGTGAGTGGTTAATAGATGACAAGGATGCTTTGTCCAAATCATAGTGTTTTTCGAGGCTCAAAGATCATGGAGGCTGCCACCAAATAACAGGTCCCATGGAGGGGGCACTCTGGTTTGAAAGATGGTGGCTTAGCAAATGTAACCTATCTCTATCACTCTAAAGCACACCCACAAACACGATGGGTAGGGGCGGGTATGGGTCCTGGGTCTGGGTATGGGTACATGTATATTGGACCTGTTTGGGTCCAGCTCCGGGTCTGGGTAAATATCCATATTTCGGGTCTGGGTCTGGGTCCTGTTGGACCCGACCTGTTGCCACCCCTACTCTTAGATCTCAATCAAAGCACAATCTCATAACCAGAAAACTCGGTGAAAAGGACCCCACTGTTTTCTGATGTTTTGAGGTGCTGAACCTGGAATCAATAAAAAATGATGTATGACGGCCTTCAACAAAGTTTGGAGATGAAACTATTTGATAAATCTGATTCCAGACCCATCTTGCACCCCAGTATATCAAGACCTATGTCAAAACTCAGGGGTTGACTAAACTTGCAAACTCTTGATTTTGGAGTTTATATACTCTGAATCTTGATGTTTGTGATCAAGAATGTCAAATATACATAAGAGGATCCTGATCATGGTCAAATACTGAGAGATTTGGGCCTTAATTCTATTGGTTTTGAGGTCATGGTTTCTTACTTGGCAGTGAAAAGTCATGGACTCCAAAATAGATGATTTTGATTATGTTTTGATGATAGAAATGATAAATTATCTTCATATGCTGGTAATCAATAGGCACATACAGTGGTATGACCTGAAGTCTTTGTATTCTTGAGCGAATCATGACCAAAATTTGACCAGAAGGGTATGTCTGCCTGAGACTTCAGTCAAAACTTGCTCGAGGATATTTTGGTTCATAAAAATCCAAGACAAGCCCTTTGATGGAAAGATGAGCTTCAAGAGAGATATAGATATATCTCTTGAAGCCTTAGAAGGACACACCATATGATTGCATGTGGGGTATTGGATTTGTCCACTGCCATGCCAATAGCTGTCTTTTTATGCCCCATGTAAAGCTATGTGTACGTGAAAGCAACACCCCAAACAACTATACGTGGAACAAAAGAGGGGAACTCTTCTGCACTCAATTCTTGAAGCTTTGAGAAAGGAAAACAAGCAAATTATGCCCAAAGAAGCCTTTTCTTCTGGAGAGGAAGGATTAAATATGTATATGAAGCCCTAGATTGTAAGAAAGGAGAAAAAGCAGGTCCCTCCAGCAAGAAGCAAGTAAAATGGGGTCATACATGCCCTGGGTGTCCATGCTAGTTGTATTTTCGGATCAGACCTGCCTTGGGTGTCAATAATGCCCCAGGTATCAATGCTTGTAATATTTTCCTTTTTTTATTTATTTTAGGAGTTGTTTAGAAAAGTATTTAGATCTTATGGAATTATTTATTTTATCAGAGGTAAAAATGTCATTATGAATTTTGTATCAATTAGGGCTTCAATTTTTATTAGAATTAGGATTTCTTGGGCTCTAAGTAAGGTCTTTTATTATTAATAGGGGCCTATGTAGAGAATTGAAAATAGAGAGTTGAGTTTTAGGATCTTTTTTGGTTTAACCAGTGCAGAGCCAATGAATTGTAGGCTTCCTATTTAATTTTCTAATTAATAGATTGTTGGATTTCTTCTTTGCAAATTTCTTTCTTGAGCAGCAAGGGCATAAATCTTTGGTCAAGTTTAGGGTTTGCGAAATTTAGACTAGGATTTGCTGATTTCAGCCAAAAAATTGTTGATTTCAGCCCAGAGTTCACTAATTTCAGCCTAAACTTGCTGAATTCAGCCTAAGGTGAAAGGGTCGGCTATGTCGAACTCAAGATGGTAAATTAAAAAAACTTTCCTTTCTTTCATTTAATGTACCTAAATTCCACTTACATGGGCCACTATACACTGCTGTAAATCAAAATTAAAATCTTAAATACAATCTAGGATATTTATTTTACTAGCAAAACAAATAAACACCATTCAGGAGCAATAACCAATCTTCCACTACAATTTTAAGCACAAAATATGTTCCTGGAAATTCATAGAAAAATATAAAGTATGGCTAAAAAATAATTAAATTAAATGGGAAGACTTACTAAATGATGCTTGGAGTCACCCCCACATGGCTAGATACACCCCACACCCGATTCTCTGCTTGATGGTGCACTTTTAATCTTTTAGGTCTTGCTGGAATTTCTGAGATAGGGAAGCTTTTTAGGCAATACCTTACAATCTAGGACCTTTGAGAGCATAGAACCTATTTAGGGTTTGTAGAAACCCTATAAGATCAAATTAGGGCTAAGCTTGAGTTATTTCTCTCTTGCCTGGCTGTACCTCTCCTTTCCTTAAAAAGAAAACAGCAAAGTTCTAACCTAGGGTTTCAAGAGTACCACCTTGTTTTCTTTCTTTTGGGTGGAGCAAAGGGGAGAGAGGCACGATTTAAAATTTGAGAAAAATATTAGGTCATGGAGGAAAGAGAGATGTTTTTTTTCTTGGCATGAGAGAGAGAGGTATGTCATGATTGAGAGAGAGGTTCAAATAGTGTTTAAATAGAAAAAAATCTTTCTCCCACTTGGAATAGGATTTTTTCTAGGTATGCCTTATTTTTATTTACCCAGCTTGACCATTACGATATTAAGAAATCTGAGGGGTGGGAAAGATTAAATCGAATTCATCCATCCCACAAATTAGCCATCATGATTTTTTGGTAAAATTAGGAACCTTATCCCCTTGTATTTGACCCAATTCAAACTTCTATTTAAAATTAAATTATAACGACTTTTAGTTATCTAGATCTTCCAAAATCGATAGGATGTCAAAGGTAATATTTTTATTTTGGTAAAAAAGAACAAAACTGCCACTTGAATATGGAACATATCATATTAATTTTAAAAGATTCCCCAACTAATTAAACTCTCAACTAAAACTGGCACATAAAAGCAAAATGAATGGGGTGCCACCCTATGGACTATATGTGGGCCCCACAAGGCCACACATCCCATTGATGGGTAGCACACACATATGGGGGCTGGATCCTTGGTCCCCACATGTGCCTTTTTTAGTTTTGAAAATTTTGAAAATACCCCCTTTAATGAAGTTACAGCAGAAATAAATTTCTAAAATTCTAAAAACAATTTGTAAAAATGACAATATATATTTCTAATACCAAAAATAAAATATTTAGAAGAGGACTGGTACCAATGGGTCAAAATTAGCGACAATAAGGGCACTCCATTTGATTCAAGAATCATGATCCACTATTCTCATCCAACCCAATAAAGACCCATAACCCATAGTCTCAATGCAAGGGCTCATGATTGGCTTGTCAAAGGTGGTCAATAAATAGTGGACATTATTGAGGCTTTAGTTCTTGCTCTCATAGGTCTGCAACCACACACATGAGACCACAGTTCTTCTGGACTATAAACATCATCCTTGGGCATCTCTGTGACCTCAACAAGGGATGACCCGCTGCAAACCCTTCTCAGTAGTGCCACATGCCTAAAGGTAAGGGTTTTGGACATAACTAGGGCTATAAGCCGCCCAACCCAAGTCAGTCAACACGTACATGTCCACTGAAGTGTATATTCCACTATAAAGTATCATTTTTACATACTCTCTAAGGCTTTAAAGGCTACAGAACCCAACATCTCTCATGTGGCCTTTGAAGGGCAGACAATCACTCCCTCTCAGTTCTCTCAAGCCCATCCCATGTACATGTTTGGCAAAAACATTCGCCAACAATTCTTTCGTGAAAGATTTGCTAATATAGCCTCTGTCGGGAGATAATTCTCAAACTCTCCTGCTTGGATCTCATTGCGAATGTGGTAGTAGCACAATTTTATCTGCCTCAATCTCTTGTGAAACTTGGGCTCTTTTGTCACACAAATAGCTGTTTGGTTGTTGCATAAGATTTTAACACACATGCACTTCACTGGATCAAATCTAAGTTGATTAAGGAACTGCTTCAACAAGACTATTTCTTTAGCCCTGAGATAAGATGCCACATACTCTGACTCCATAATTGAGAGTGGAACAATATCCTGTTCTTTGAGCACCAAGAAACCGCTCCACCTGCAAGCGTGAAGGTATATCCGGATGTGGATGAACATCTCATCTGGATCCCCTTGATAGTCCACATCTGAATATCCTTGTATCTGTATATCCGAGCCTCCTCTATAAGTGAATGTGTAACTAATTGTTCCCTTCAAATATTGCAATACTCTTTTAACTGCCTTCTAGTGCTTCATACTCGGATTACTCTTGAACCTGCTAATTAAACTCATAGCAAAAGAAAAATCCGGTCTTGTCTCAGATATAGTATACATTAGTGACCCAACTGCACTTCTGTATGGAGTTCTCTGAATGGCTTCCTTTTCCTCTGGAGTAGTGGGACACATGGCTAGGCTTAGCTTGGTCTTCTTATCAATGGGGGTTAATATGGGCCAACAATTTTCTATTTCAAATCTTTCAAGAATTCTCTTACAATATGTCTCTTGGGATAATTGAATAGTTTTCCCTTTTATGTTTCATGTAATATTGATTCCCAATACATATGATGCTTCTCCAAGATCCTTCATATCAAAGTGGTGTGACAAAAAAGCTTTTGTCTCCAATACGAGACTCATCGAACTACTGGCAATTAACATGTCATTTACATATAGAGCGATGAAAACAATGTCACTGGCACTGACCTTGACATATATACAGTTACCCTCTTGGTTAGGCACAAAACCAACAGATGACAAGGTCTCCTGAAACTTAATGTACACCTGCCTCGATGCTTGTTTAAGGCCATAAAGAGACTCATTGAGTTTACATACTAAGTTTTCCTTTCCCTTTCCTATGAAACCCTCTGGTTGTTTCATATAAATTTCCTCTTCTAGCTCCCTATTTAGAAAAGTAGTCTCAACATCCATCTAATGGTGTTTAAAGCTGAGCTATGGCTATTAGGATCCTAATGGAGGGGAATTTTTCTACAAGGGAGAAGGTCTTATCATAATCTATTTCTTCTTTCTGGATAAACTCTTTAGCAACTAATCTGGCTTTGTATTTCTTCAACTTCCCTTCCAATGTTCAATTTCTTCTTATAAATAATCGACTTGCAGCTTATGGGTTTTCTATCAAGAGGTAGTTTCACTAGTTACGAAATATTGTTTTGTTTGATCGAGTTAAGTTCATCAATCATGACTTCTTCCCATTATGCCTTTTCATGACAGGTTATGACTTTTTGTAGGAACAAGGTTCATGTAGGGATTCTTCTTCAATTCTCTCATATTATTCTCCTAGGTAGATGAAGAACTCAGGTTTCTTCTAATTCGGTTACTTCTCTTGGGACGAGGTGGTTTGGGATCTAGGGCTTGACTCGTGTCATTCTCTATCTCATAAAACTCGGCTTTTTTTTGTGTGGCACGACCCTCAATGAGCTCTTCAAGGAAATGGTGCATCCCCACTCTCAAGGACAACCCTTGTGTCAGAATTATGGAAACAATATCCCTTACCATGTGGTGGGTATCCTATGAAGATGGACTTAACATTTTTAGGATCTAATTTTGTCTTATTTTGATGGGGTATTAAGACATGATTAAGGGATGGAGCACGACCAGTAAAAATCTCATGAGGAGTTAGTGGGACCGCTTTAGTGAGAGCCCGATTAAGGATATAGTTAGCTGTCAAAACAGCTTCTCCTCAAAAAACTAGAGAGAGTTTAGCATGACCCATCATGATCTTCACCATTTCCATTAAGGTCCGATTCCATCTCTCAACTACCCCATTTTGTTGAGGAGTGTATGGCATAGTATATTGATGTATAATATCATGGTCAGTACGCAATTCTTTTGATAGTCGTGAGGAATATTCTCCACCCCTATCAGATCTAAGGACTTTAATTTTCTGGTTTATTTGGGTTTCTACCTCGGCTTTATACTCTTTGAAACAATCTAGGGCATCAGAATTTTCACTTAGCAGATAGACATGGCCAAAATGGGAGTGATCATCAATAGAAGTAATAAAGTACCTCATGCGGCCCTTAACGTCCACATTCATAGGTCCATAAATATCACTATGGATAACTTCTAATATACCGGTAGCTCTTTGAGCTTTCACAAAGGATTTCTTGACTAGCTTTCACTGAACACATGATTTACAGACTTTGGTTAAGTCTCCATTTAGAATTTTTAATAAGCCTTTTCTCTTTAATCTCACCATCCTTTTGGGATTTGTGTGTGCTAGTCTCATGTGCCATCATTATTATTATAACATGATACATAAGAAATTAAATTCTTTATTGCAAATGAAAGGAACCATCTACAAGATGACCATTAATGACCAATTCATTACCATATTTCACCTCCACCTTATTACCTATAAAAATGGTCAAGTCGCCTGGCTTAGCCAATCTAGCGACCGAAATCAAACTCTTCCTTATCTCAAGAGCATAAAGAGTTTGCTTTAGGACCATTCTTTTGCCATTCGCAAGTTGAAGGACGAAATCTCCAATACCCAAAATTTCAGTCTTTTGATTCCCGCCCATATAGATATATTGATCCTCCGGGGCAACGTGCTTAAAATTTCTATACCCATCCTTGGTGTTTAACACATGGGTAGTGGACCCTGAGTCAAAACACCATGACCCTACTTTAAGGTCAGTTAGCATGGTCTCAAGGACCACATAAGCATGCTCCCTATCGCCCTTGGGATTCGTATTCTTGGGTGCTTTATAATACTTCGCAATGTCCCCAAATTTGTTGCAGTTATAGCACTGGTATTCTTTAAATCCTTTGATTTCTTAGGTCCATTATTCCTCTTTTGGTTCTCATTTGTTTCATTTTTATTCTTTCCCTTGCGCCTTTTCTTCTTGAATGAACCGGAGTTGGGTTTAAGGTTTACCAGATTTACAGAGTCATTCAAGGTTGAAGTATTGCGAGTCAATCTCTTTTCTTCTTCGACTTTAAGTGTGGTGATTATCTCGTCCAACTTCCGTATGCACTCTCTTGTGGTAAGGCCTGAAATGAAGCTTTCCCATGAGCTTGGCATAGAATTTAACACCTAGCAGATTTGCATATTTTCATCCGGCTTAATTTGTACAGCCTTGAGTTCGCGAATTAAAGCTCTGAACTGTTGTATATGTTCAGTTAATTTACCTCCTTCTTTCATCTTCAAATTTGAATATAGTTTCATAGCTATTGTTTTTAGTGACAGGAGTAGCATAATCAGCCCTCAAGTTGTTCATGAAGCTCCTTTGTAGTCTTCAAGGCCTCATACTCGAGACCATAGGTGTCATCCATGGCCATAAGTAGAACATGCTTTGCTAGAATACTTTTGCGCTCCTACTGAGCATAAGCATCCCTTATGGATTGCTTTTCATAAACATTGCCTCGTGGTGCAGGTGGCGGTTTGTTAGTGAACGTCTGGCTAAGTCCTTCTTCGAAAAGGACATAGCCTATTTTTCTCTTCCAACTAGCATGGTTCTTCCCATCAAATCTTTCAGACTTTATAAATTCGGCCAAAAAATCTTTTGATGTCATATTTCTAGACTACAATAACTAATAAAACTTAGACTATGGCAGTAAAATATAAAGGCTCTGATACCAATGAAAGGAGTGGCTATGTCAAACTCAAGGTAGTAAATTCAAAATAATTTCTTTTCTTTCATTCAGTATATATAAATTCCACTTGCATGGGCCACTATACACTGCTGTAAATCAAAATTAAAACCCTAAATACAACCTAGGATCTTTATTTTTACTGCCAAAATAAATAAACACGATCCAGGAGCAATAACCAATCTTCCACTATAATTTTAGGTACAAAATATGTTCCTGAAAATTCATAAAAAAAATATAAAATATGACTGAAAAATAATAAAATCAACTGGGAAGACTTGCTAGATGATGCCTGGAGTCACCCCCACAAGTCTTGATAAAGCCACACCCAATTGCCTAGTCGATGATACGAATCCTTTAGATCCTCTGGAATTTTTGATATAGGAAAGATTTTTAGGCAATACCTTTCAATCTAGGGCTTTTGAGAGTATAGGAACCTACTAGGGTTTGTAACAACCCTATATGATCAACTTAGGGCTAGGCTTGAGGGTTTATTTATCTCTTGGCTGGCTGTACCTCTCCTTTCCTTTAAAAAAACAGCATACTTCTAACCTAGGGTTTAAGAGTGCCACCTCGTTTTTTTATTTCTTTTGGGTGGTGTGACCCTGTAGAGCAAAGGGGAGAGAAGCATGATTTAAAAATTTGAGAGAGAAATATTGGGGCGTGGAAGAAAGAGATTTTTTTCTTGGCATGAGTGAGAGAGAGGTATGTCATGATTTGAGAGAGAGGTTCAAATAGTATTTAAATAGAAAGGGATCTTTCTCCCACTTGGAATAGGGTTTTTTCTAGGTATGCCTTATCTTATTTACCAAGCTTGACCAATAGGATCTTAGGAAATATGTGGGGTGAGAGATAAATCTGAGCCATCCATCCCGCAAATCAGCCATCATGATTTTTTGGTAGAAATTAGGAACCTTGTCCCCTTATAATTTGACCCAAGTCCAACTTCTATTTAAAATTGAATTATAACCATTTTTCGTATTATCTACATCTTGCAAAATCTATAGGAAGTCAAAGATAATTTTTTTTTTTTAGTCAAAAACATAACTTCCACTTGAATAGGAAAGAAATCTATTTAATTTTAAAAGATTGCTCAATTAACTAAACTTTCAAGTAAAAGTGGCATGTAAAAATAGAATGAGTGGGTGTGCCACCCTATGTATATGTAGGCCCTACAAAGCCACACGTCTGACTCATGGGTGGCACACACATGTGGGGGTTGGATCCTTGGTTCCCACATGTTCCCTTCCTAGTTCTGAAAATTTTGAAAATACCCTTTTTAATGAATTTATAGCAGAAATAAAATTTTAAATTCTAAATTTTTTTTGTAAAAATCACAAAAACATTTCTAATAACAAAAATGAAATATTTAGAAGTGGATTAGCACTAATGGGTTAAAAACTTAGCGACAACAAGGTCACTCCACTTGATCCAAGAATCATGATTCACTATTGTTTTCTCATCCAACCCAACAAAGACCCACAATCTCAATGCAAGGGCTTATGATTGACTTGTCAAAGTTGGTCAATAAATAGTGGAACTATGATCCTAGAATGTCTCCCCCTTTCAGAGAAAGTCCAGCGCGCCATTGCAATGCAAAAGGGGCTCTCTCTATGCACATGTACAGGTGTCCCTTTGTAGGACTGCTTCCCAGTAATGCGGCTGTCATGTGTACATGCCATGCAGAAGTTTGTTGAGGCTTTGACCCTTCTTCTTAGATACCAACAACCGCATATAGGAGACCATACAGTTCTCCTGGTCTACAAACATCATCCCTAAGCATCTCTCCAACCTCAACAAGGGATGACCCATTGCAAACCCTTCTCGGTAGTGCCACATGCCCAGGGGTAAGAGTTTTGGACATAACCAGGTCCATGAACCGCCCAACCCATAGTTAGTCAACACACACTCCCACTGAAGGGCATATTCCACTATAAAGTATTGGTTTTACAAGCTCTCTAGGCCTTTAAAGGCCATAAATCCAACATAAGGCATGCTTATTTTCTGCGTAGGTATGTAATTTTGTGAATCTATGGCAGCAAGAAGGGTTCATGGAAGGGGAGCTCTTGTAGGGCTCTCCCAAGATGCCAGAGATGAAGATAATTGCGAATCTCAAGAGGTAGGTTCAGCAGCTTGCACAATAACTCACAGGCATCAATCATGGGCAAGGCAGTGATCTTTCAGCCCAAGCAGATGTTGAGTACAACCCTTTTTACCTGTGCTTTGCGTGAGGAGTCGAGTGAAGAGGAAAGTGATAGAAGAACTAGATGTAGGGGACATGACGAGGGTTTTCTATTTGAAGGTGGACATTCCTAATTTTAACGAAAGTTCTATCCAAAATTATTAGGTTGTAGATTGGGATTCACAACTAATCTTCATTGCATGCTTAGATGAACAACAAGATCTCTTAGGAGATTCGATGTATGATATTTTTTAGAGAAGTAGTTAGAGTGCTTGTGGGATTATTTGTTTTATCAGGGGCTAGTGGTTATTACGAATTTTATTTTAATAAAGGTTTCAACTCTCATTAGAATTAGGATTTCTTGGGCTCTAAGTAAGGTTGTTTTTTATAAATTGGGGTCTATTTAGAGAATTGAGAACAAAGACTTGAGTTTTGAGATATTTTTCTGGTTTAAGGAGTGCAGAGCCATTGAAACTTAGCTTGTAGTCTTCCTTTTTAATTTTTCAATCAATAGATTATTGGATTTTCTTCCTTGTGATATTCTTCCGCATCTGGACAATACAATTATCCAAGTTCTTAAGGGGTCGTTTGGATACCTGAAAATATATTGTCTGTGAAATATATTACTGGCGTAATACATTACTTGCAAATGGATACATTGCTACTGTTTGGCTATGTCTGGAAGAAATATGGGAAATGCATTACCATTATTTTACCAGCACTTGCATATAAACTATCATTTCTTTCTTTTTTTATTACAAAATTCCACTGAAATGCGGAATTAAAGTCTTCATCACACCATTCCAAAAAGATTTTTTAATAATAACATCATCACTATTCCAAAAATGTTTTCTAATAATAACTTGTACCATTCTAAAGTCATGATGACACAATTTCCTACTTATTTTGCATGCCTTTGGCACTTACATGGAATCACATGTCTTCTAACATGATTAAACTTTGGTTTCAACATGATAAGTCATTGGAATAATTTGATTGAAATAACATGATTTTATTGTGATAAGCTTTACTTTTATTTATTATTTATAGAAGTCTTTCAAATGTCTCTCTATATGATATCAAATAAACAATAAATTTATGATACCAAATTGAAAATCTTTATTGTACAAGTTAAAAAATGGGAAGAAGTTTGATTCGTAAACTAGAAGGTTTGGTAATTGCAGTAGAAAATTTTGAGGCATTGGAGGAGACTAAAGAGGTATCTTATTTCAATTGAGTTTTTACTAATCTCTCATGAGGATTATGTTGTGTGAAATTTTTTATTATGATTGTGTAGGGCTTACCAGGACTCTCCTGCTTCTCTCTCTTCAGGTTAGCAGCTGCAAGGGAAAAGTCCTGATGAGAGAAAGAGGGACTTAAAAAGAGAGGGAGTGCCTTATGCAAACTAGGTATTAGGGCTCAAGAGAGAGAGGGGGCGGGCTTAGAGATGGAGGGAGTACCTATGCAAACCAATTATTATGGCTCAAGAAGAGGAGAGAGTAGAGCTTATCAATGAAGAGAGAAGCGTCGCTTTGGTAAGTTCCTCCGACGAGTTTGAGAGAGTGAAAATGGCATGTTGGCATTTTTTTAAGCGGGGGAAAAGGCAGAGAGAGCTGCGCGCAAAAGATTTCCCAAAGATTACCTATCAAGCGCGTTATAGATTTTTCACCCCTCGTTATTTTTAGGGAAATCTCAGGTAATCTCGGGAAATCTTTTTCCATTTCCTTACTATTAAAGTGTATCAAAACAGTGGAAATGTCATATTTCCTTGTAATCTATTGTCATGTAATAGATTTCCAGGTACCCAAACGACCCTTAAGGGTTTTTGTTCTTGTTATTAAGATAGGGCATTTTGGAGGTGATTTGAAGTTTATCTGAGTCTAGATGAATGCGATTTAGAGCATTTGGTTTCCTTAAATCAATTTTGTGTTTTGTTGGATTCTTGTAAAACTAAGAGATGTTCCTCAAACTCAGGAATGTGATAATTCATTGCACGTATATGTTTCCCAGCAACACTTGGTGGAAAATGGAGAGAGTTCTGTAAAATGTTCATAAAGCTTTATTGGATTGTCTCTGGAAGCCAAGCCCCTTCATGCACGGGCATGTTTGGATGTATTCTATATGAAAATATCTAAGATGGTATCAACCCAGGCTAAATCATCTATGGAGCAGCAGACTGGACTATCATTTGGCTGCCTCATTCCAACAATTTGGGAATGGACATCAGACCGAACAAACCCTTAAAGGGCAGGAATATCTGGGAATTCAAACGAGCGTAACCAACAACTACAGATTCGCATGGTTGATTTGGCAGGTGGTATCATATACATAGAAACTGTTAGAACCTGTTGAAGACCATCAAAATGGTCTCAGCTTGAGATGAAACCAAGAAGGTCGTCATAAAAGGTGAAAAGGAACCTCTCAGTCAATAACCGTATGTTTGGGACATACTGAACTGTCCCATGAACAATGGATAAGGGAGATGAGTCAAACCTCGGCCAAAAGAGCTCAGAATGTTGATCTAGGATACCTCCAAGTCACCTTCCCAGTATCAGGGAATTTCAATATCAGATGCCTGAGATACATGGTTTCAAAATTCTAGAGCTGCCGCGACAACTCATGCTGCAGGTGGCCCAAAAAGAGGGTTGAATTTAGTAGATCAGACCCTGAAAACAATGTCAGATTGAGATGAAGCGTTGTGGAATCATAGATCAGACCCTGGAAACACCATGTTCAAAATTTAAGGACCATCGGATGCTGTTTGATAGGGATTTTGAAGGAATTGAGGAAAAGATGTTGCGAGTGTGTTCTCAAATGTCACCAGTGAGGATTCCAGGCCCAAAGCTAGCACCATACGGAATGACCTTTGGGGACTAATTTGGCTCTCACTCCCAAACCCTGTGCTGAATGAGATGAAATTTGGATGGATTGTTCTACACTTAATACCCTTTTCATCCATATATTAATACTAGAATGAAGATGAAAGCAAGGGTTCTAAAGGAGTCATTGCTGATTGCAGACAGCATGACCTCTGGAGCTTGTTTCGATCGTATCTCTCGAAAACACACAGTGAATGAGCTGAAATTCAGGGCGATTGTTCTACACTCAATCCCCTACCCATCCATATATATATATATATCAATGGGGTTCCATACATGGATCAATACCAGATTGAGATCAAATCAAGGGCTCAAAGGGGCCACTACTGATTGCTGACAGCATGACCTTGGGCTGCCTCTACATCAATTTCTTGAATCACATGGTCAATGGAGCTGAAAATTTGTAAGCTCCTCACTCAATCCCCCTAAACATCAATATGACCATTTATAGGATTATTTGCAAGATCGCATAGCAGATTGAAGCCCAAATGCGCAACCCAAAACAAATTCTGTTGCGTAACGATATTTGGTAAACCAAAGATTCATACCTTCACGGAAATGAGGAGTTTTTTTATGAAACTTGAGGCAAAAGAACCTCAACTCAATTCTCCAGAGATCTATGGAGAGAAATGACCATCAATCCATGAAAATCTAACACAGGGGGGCAAAATGATTGTGGAAGGTGGTCTCAAGTTTCCAAGGGCAAAGCACTAATATTTCCCCTTGAAAACCATAACTAACTGGCCCTTTAGATAAAAGACTGGGTTAAATTTTAATTTTCCACCCTAATATGATCTAAACTCTATAAATACCCCAAGGCTCAACCATTTTAGGGGTTGGAAAAGCTGGTTAGAAACATTTAGTTTGAGATGTCTTGTATTGCAAGCTTAGTGACCTTGAGAGAGAGAGACTCTATGTTTTGGAGAGAGAAACCTCTAACCTTCTCGAATTAGGATAAAAGAAGGTTCAAGACTCTAATCCTAGGCACCGGGAACTTTCAATAATCCCAAATTCCTTGGGTTGTGTCGAACAAACGCCCTCCAAAAGGATTGCATTTGCCTAGAGAAGTGCGATAGCATACTCCCATCCCTAGCTCATAAAATAGAGATTGAGCGCAAGTTCTTCCATTCTCCAATTACCAATTGGGAGGTAGTCGGAGTATCTCACCGATATGAGATAAGCCACGCGTCCAAGAGGGTTTATAATAGGGAAAGTCTAGAATGAGACCATTTACTTTTGGTACAAGGTGTTGACATTAATCTTGACCATTGGATGTGAAATTGGATGGTTGCAATTATTTCATTGACCAAGCTCAAACTTCAAAAAACAATTTCTTGAACTTTGTGACATATCCAAGCTATCAAATTTCACATCGGATGGTGGTAAGTAATTGTGACCACCTTGTATCAAAAGTAAATAGTCTCATTGTATACAATCCCTTAATAATATAAAAGCCCAAGAAGTTCCCAAATTCAAATGTATTGTAACATCTTTGATCAATTGAAATTTGGTCCTTCTTACTGGTGTTCTATGGTACATTTGGATTCAAATTTCATACAGTGCAATCTAGTTCTGATGAATCTCTCTCTCTCTCTCTCTTTCTCCCTCCAAAAAAAAAGGCTTGCTTTTTACCTGCCTAACACCTCTTTATTGTGATAATATGATGGTTTATGGAATCTCTTTTTATTATCAATGGACAAACCACATTGAGGTGGATTGCCACTTTGGTTACCAGTGGCATACAACTAGATATAATGCCTCCTCACATGTCTACAAACTAACTGCTAACATATTATATGGACTTTTTTTTTTGATAGTCAACATATCTTATTATTGTTTTAGATTTGATCTACATGGACAAAACGCGTGCTTTTTAACTCGTTATCGAGTTTACGATGGGGATCTAGTATACTGCACATTTTACATGGCACCTGTATTTGTGAGGATAGAGCTGTAAATATGTTGAGTATGTAGGCACCTTTTTTGTATCTTTTTTAAGTTTTTTGCCTTGAGGCCATTGTAGTACCCTAGCCTTGTATTTGACAAGGCCTTTGAGTCCTTTTTTTTATTACAGTTATCATTCAAAGATTGTTGTCCAATTTACTCCAAGTATATTATGTGTTCCACTAAGTTCAGACAGTTTTCTCCAAGTATATTATGTGTTCCACCAAGTTCAGACAATTTACTCCAAGTATATTATGTGTTCCACTAAGTTCAGACAATCCTTCAATCAATAAAACTAATTCAATTTATTGATGGACTGACCATGGATATATCTGAATGTGCTCCATATATATTTGTAAGCTGATTATTCTCTTACCTATTTTATATTGGGTGTGGTTTACATAAGGTTGCAACCTTAAACAAGCAAAGGTAGGTACATCTCCACATTTTGTATGCAATTTTGGTATTGAAAATTCTTAGGATGGCATGAGGATCTATTGGTATTAAACTCCAAAAATGGTTCAAATCACAAGTAGATCTATAAACTTATGAAAATCTTGAAAATAGATGGTCTAAATAATTTATTGTAAGATGTACTTCTTTTAGCACTTGAAATCTCTTTTTTTTCTCCATATCTATACATCTTGATGTCAAGATGCTGTTCCAATATTTTTTTTTTGAAACATCAAAACAACATTTTTCGAAGAATTTTAGAGTTACACCTTAATTCTATATTTTTAAGGTTAACCTTATATAAACCTGTACCTTTTATATAAGTTTCCATTCATGTTCATTATATTCCTCGTTATGGAGTATTCTTTCATAAGCATACATCGTTTTTAAGCAGCCCAATTCTGAAGCCTATATATTCAGGTTTTCAACAGATTGTTTGAGCAAATTAAAAGTATATATACTATACAAGTAGGTGAATCTCAAAAATCCTTTAAAAGAGTGTTTCGATATTGGAGACCATCCAATCCATCATCTCGACCTTGAGATAGGTAGATATGAAAAAATAAATGAATTTGAAGTTTTAAAAATAGTGCATCTCGTAGCAAATTATTTTGACCATTTATTTTCAAGATTTTGAAGTGTAAATAGATCTTCTTGATCCACAACAATTTTTAAATTTCATAACAAACATAAAATAGATTGCCTTTAAAGAAAAAAACAGACATAAAATATATTTTCAAGCTAACATAAGATTTTCTACTTTGGAAATACATTTTTAAGCAAAATTTTGAGGTCTGCCTTATTTCTCCTGTATAAGTTAAGCACCTTACACAAACCTCACCCATTTATGTATATTTATACACGTGTCTTTTGAAGCCCTGTTTAGTGAACAAACGGAAATTCCTTTTGTACACCGCATGATATACCTGCCGAAAATGATATTTCCAGCTATGGCTATCTTAAAACTTTTGAGGTGACTTAACCAAAAGATCAAACTTGATCAACCATTAACAAGGTTATACCTACTTGTTCGACACTGTACTTTGATTATGCCCTTCTAAAAGGAGCATCAACTCGTTGGTACGGAGCGGAGTCATGTCAGCTGTGGAGACTTCCTATTGGTTATGAAATGGCAAGGCTTTGTTCTACAAACTCGGGGGTTGGCACGTTGAGCATAGCGAGAACCAAGCAACGGAAAAGTCGTGCACCGGATGAACATTTCCAATCTATCTAATAATTTCCTTACCAAAATAAATCACAGTTTCTTCAACGTATGGTAGATTTCTTGTATTAATTGTTACATCATATTTACTGTTGCATCACATTTTCTTTCTCGAATAAGCTCCTTATTCTGTAAATGATTTTGGCACTTGTGGCTATTATGTTTTAATTCTGTCCCACATGCTTTTGTTACACTTTGTAACAGTTTCAATCAAAGTATTAATGAGTTACATTTCCTCAAACTTGTCTCACATTAATGCACGTATGGAGCATCCTTCAATATGCACCCAAGATGTCTCCCACGACCTCAAAACTACATCCCTAGGTAATAAGCAGCCCCAAGTTGATATTGGTTAACACAGGAAAGAAAAGGTAATATTACCTATTGATATCTCATATACAAGCATATGAAAATAAGGTGGAACATCATAAAAGAGCTATAAAATTTGGCCAAATTATGAATTAAGTAAACATAATCAAAGGATTAGTGATGAAACAAATGAGGAGATGATATATCAAATAAAGTAGAATGGAGGCACCATTTGGTAAAAGAAAACAAATATCAGCTACTCCGATTTTTTAGTTTTGAAACAGTTTTATTGCATCTTCCATTTTTGTGGCAAGGCATTTGAACTGTTAATTTTCCCGTTTGAGTAACAAGTTCAGTGGGAGTTTTTTCTCCTTCACTCCATCTAATTCGAGGAAGTGTTATTCTTTTATTCAAGTTCTATGATATAAGTGTCCTTTTATATTTTGCATGGGCAGTTTCCCTTCTCACATTTTTTTTTTAAAATGAAAAAGTATATAATAATACCATTTACCTTTGGTACAAGATAGTTACAATTGACATTGACCTTTGGATATGAACTTGGGTAGTTACATTTATTCTATTGATCAAGTTAAAACTTCAAAAGAAATTTTCTCGAACTTTGTGGCACACCCAAGCTATCGGATTGCACATCGGATGGTTATAAGTAATTGTGACTTGTTTGTATTAAACGTAAATAGTCTCTTTGTATGCAATCATTTTTTAAATAATATATAAGTGGTTTAATATGTTCGTGATGGGTCAGTCAAGAACCTCATGTCATTGTCTTCACTCTCCCTCTCACGTCTTTTATCTCTCTCTTCTCTCTCTAGTTTCTCTAACATGGTATCAGAGCAGATTTGATCTTTCATATTCCTCTTTCTTTAAACCTTAAACTTTCATCTTGCCCTTTCTCTAAACCCTAAACTTTCATATTTCCTTTTCTCTAATTCCTAAAATTCCATCTGTCCCATTATCTAAACCATGAACTTCCATCTTCCCTTTTTCTTCAACCTTAAACTTTCATCTTCCCATTTCCTTTAAAAAAAAGAAAAAAAAAGCAATCCCTAGCCCTTGGATGTTGATCTTGTCAAGGAGTATCCTAGGACTATTCCATCTAAATGCTAAGGTTGTTTCACAGGGTTTTGTGTGCAGAGGGTCATGTAGATCTACTATTAGCATGGCAATATTGTTGTGTCTGTGTTTTCTCATTAGGGATCAAGATCTACAAAGAGGTTGTGACTCCGTTTCAATGATGGCTACGTGTCTATGCATAGATGTGTTTAATGTGGTGTTTCAGGAATTTGTTCGAGTGTGAGAGCGTAGCCGGATCTGAATGATAAATGTCTATCTCCTCTTTATGTGGTTTCTAACATTGTACTAGGCTTGTGAGTAGTGCCGATCCTAGTTGCCCTCGTTTCCCTTTATTTTATATATTCATGGATAAGGAAATTAAATATGAAATCCTTAGTCTTCCCTAAATTGTGGGATACAAATCACCTAGGTAAAATGATATGACTCTAGTTAGGTTGTATGGGCTCAATTTGTCAAAGTAGCCCTTAGTGTAAGGAGAAACTGAAATACTTGGTTGAGGACAAACGTAGTAAATTTGGAAGTCGATATGAAGAATGGCGGTTGAAGATTTATATAATCATGATATGCTTGTGGAGTATAGTATGGAACTCCAAGTAAGTGCCAATGTGATGTTTCTTGATACAGCTAAAACAAATGTAGGACACTTTGAAAGAAACATATTTATCAAATAAAATCTCTGTTGGGTATATGAGTTGTTTGAGAAATGTTTCAATTGCAAAAGAGTAATGAGTGTGAATGAGTATTACAGTACCCTCAGTGGTATGTGGGAGGAGTTGAATCTATATCGGCCTATAGGTGATCTAGATTTACAAAAGAGGCATCATGAAGAGTTTATGGTTGCTAAATATTTTTCTGGCCTTAATCCTAAGTACCATTTTGTACGTTGACAAATCTTGGCAAACAGTGAACTCCCACCTCTCACAAATGTTTACACATGCATTCAACGTATTCAACGTATGACTCAAGTTTTAATGATGGAACAACCTTGAATAGACTTGTAGTGAGAGATGTTGGAGGTAGAGGTCGAGGACATGATCGTGATTCAGGAAAAGGCCGAGGTCGAGGTGATGGTTGCAAGGAGGACCTCACAAGTGTACGAATTGTAGGCGTAGGAATCATACGATTGTTAAGTGTTGGGACAAGGTTTGTAAGCTTACTTGGACAAACCCGGCTACTTACACATCTAATAGTGATGACCTTTATCTGAATGGAGCCAGTGATCACCAACAACAATCAAATTTTGCAAGTGACTCTATTGTGCTTTCCAAAGAAGAATATTATAGTCTTGTTAAACAAGTACAACAGTCTAATAGTTCCCTCTTCTTCTACTACCACCCTTGTTAATTCAGGTACTTCTATACTTCTTTCCTTGGAGAAATTTGCTTCCTAAGTTATTGATTGAGGAGCCTCTGATTACATGACTAATTAATCATCTATTTTTGTATATCTAAATAAGTGTACTCCTAATTTTTTTTGTTACCATTGTTGATGGATCAATGTTAAATGTGTCAGGGCAGAGTACATTTATGTATACTTCCCTTTCTTTGTTATCTATATTATACATTCCAAAGTTCCCTTTCAGTTTATTATATGTGAGAAAATTAACCAAAGCTCTTCATTGCTCTGTAACCTTTTATCATTCTTCGTGTGTCTGTTAGGATCTAAAGATGAAGAGGACAAGTGGTGGCAGGTACGAGTTAGACGACCTATATTACTTGGACCACATCCTAATTGGTGTCGCTCTTCACTGTGGTGATTCTCCTTTTGTATGGCACTGTCGGCTGGGTCATCCTTCTCTCAAAACTTGAAGGTAGTTCCTTCTTTGGAATCTGTATCTGCTTTAGAGTGTGGAGCTTTTCAATTGAGATAGCATCATAGGGTGTCATTTTGTCTCAGAATTGACAATGGAAACCTATTCCATTTACGTGGTTCATTCTAATGTATGAGATTTAGCTAGAGTACAAAGTTTATCTGATCAAGGAAAAATTTTATAAAAGGATGCTACCTTATAATGTAGAACTACGGATGACCCCTAAAAAATCCATCGAAAAAGGTAGTTTTAATGTTGAAAAACCCATTGATTGATCATCTCAACATCGAGATATATGACTATGAAAAATAAAAAGATTTTAAGTCTCAGAAATAGTGCATTTTACAACATAATCTACACCGTCCATTTTCAAGATTTTCATATGTTTATAGATCTACTTGATTTTAATCATTTTTGAAATTTAAAATTTTATAATTAGATATAAAAATAGATTTTGAGATAATCGTAAGAACATTTTACATCAAAATTATTTACCATGTTAAAATTTGAAGGTGCCCCTTACGTCTACACCTATGGATGCATCTGTATGCAAACTGCACCTTTTAATCAATGAGAGATACAAGATTTTCTCCATTATAAATTGTTTTACAAAAAGATCCAAACTAAATTCAGTAATGAGCAATGATCCATTGCAACAGTTGTATCATAGTATAATGCAACGACACTTCTAGAAAATCATGTTTGTGGTATTTGTATGACCTCAAATTTTGCACACACACTCTCTTCATCTCAATAATCAATGCCCCAAAAAAAAAAAAGTTCAATTTGAACCCTAGATACGGTCAAAATGAGTCCCCTCCAAAAAAACGAATCTAGACCATTCATTTTATAAATTTCAAGATCTTAGCCTTTATAAACTCAAAATCATTTTTTTATTTTTTTAACATCATTCATCTAATGATAATAAAGCCATCCAAAAAATTGGAAATGAAAAAATCATTATAAGGCCTAGATCTAAGCATCACTCCAAAATGAACGGCCAATGTTAATTGGGCTAAAAAAATATTTTCTAGGTTGTGTTTTCAATTTTTTCTTTTTTTGTGATTGTTCATTAGAATGAAAACCATGTATATTTCAAAATTTGGATCAAACAAATGGTCATAAGATGGTTTTTTAAGGTTGTTGCATTATTATACAACGGTTGCATGAAATCATTGCTTCAGTAATAATGTGCGTACTTTTATATTCTGATCATACTAAAGAGTATCTTTCTGGAGAATTTTATAATTATTTTGCTCACAATAGGATTTTACCCCAAACCTCTTGTTCACATGCTCATAAACAAAATGGCATTGCTTAAAGAGAAAAATAAGCACTTACTTGAAGTAACCCGTTCTTTGCTCATTAATATGCATGTTCCAAAGGTTCATTACGAAGATGCCTTGTTGACTTCATGCTATTAAATTAATTATATGCCCTCTTCAATTTTAAATTAAAAATACCACAATCAACTCTCTTTCTTGATGTTTCAGTGTTTGTTGTTCCTACTCGAGTGTTTGGGTGTGTTTTCTTTGTTTGTATGTTAGGTATTGGTAATGATAAGCTAGAACCTCAAGCTATTAAGTATGTCTTTCTCAGGTATCACACTTCCAGATTTGTTATCATTGTTATCATCTTAATCAATAAAAGAAATTTGTTTGTGACGATGTTACTTTGTTTGAAAACACTCATTTTTTAAAAGAGAGTCGTGTACTTGATAAAATATTTTTTATCCTGCTTTATGTATTCTTGTTGATCTTTTCAACCCATTTACCTGACTCCATTGAATCTAGTACATCTACCGGTCATGATATTCCTCAGGAGCAGCCTATAAAGGTTTACACTAGAACAAAAATGTAGGGTGGAAATTCCCCACCAACTTAGCCTTCCACTCAATCATCATCTTTGTCTACTAATCCACTTCCTTCTTGTGATGATTAAAGGTATTAGGTCTTGTACTCAGCATCCGATTGTATGTTTTGTTACATTTACAAATTTGTCTCCATCATACTAAAGTTTTGCTTTAGTCATTTCATCTATTTACATTCCTCAGACTCATCAAGAAATAGTTTCTTCTACCGGTGAAAGAGGGCAATGGAAGAAGAGATGAATACACTTAATTCAAATGACACTTGGGAAGTCACTGAGTTAACAACTGGAAAAAGGGTTCATTGGGTGTTGATGCGTTTATGTATTCAAATATCAACCTGATGGCATTGTAGAAAGATTACAAACGAGATTGATAGCTAAGGTATACACGCAGATATTTGGCATTGACTACTCTGAAATATTTGCCCCTATTGCTAAACTTAATTCAGCTCAAGTAGTTATATATGTGGCTGCCAATGAGGGATGGCCATTGTTGCAACTTAATGTGAAGAGTGTTTTTCTCCATGGTGATGTATAAGACGAGGTGTACATGGAGCAACCACTGGGTATATTGCTCAGTAGAAGTCAGATATAGTGTATAAGTTAAAGAAAGTCACTTATAGCTCAAAACCAGTGTCGTCAAATTCACTTCGCTTCGGCCGAAGAGGCCGAAGATTTCAGATTTTAGGCCTAAACTAAAGCGAAGCGAAGCCTGGTGTTGTCGCTTCGGTTAGATTCGGGCTGCTTTGGGCCGCTTCGGTTAGATTTGAATCTATTTCAAAAAGATTCAGCCAAAGCTTTGGCCTCTTCGGCCCAAACAAAGATATATCTATATAAAAGTACTTTTTTTATTTTTTTGAAATTTTTATTTTTAAGTTTTTCATTATTTTTATATATTGGTCCCACTGCTTCGGCCAAATTTGGACTACTTATGTCATTTTCAAGTGTGCTTCGGGCAGATTCTACCGAAGCTTCAGCCCAAGCAAAGAAATATCAATATAAAATTTTTTTTTTTATATATTTTTTTTTAATTTTTCCATTATTTATATATATTTTTACATGTAAATATCTTATTTATTTATATTATATTAAAAAATCCAAAGTCTTCTCCCGAATCGGCCAAAGCACCGAGATGCTTCATTTTTCTCACCAAACTGAAGAAGACCCCGAAGCGAATTTAACCTAAAATAGTCCCATGTGCATTGTTTGTTTGAAAATTCGGTTAAATTATTATAGCATATGGATTTTGACATAATCATGTAGATAATTCAATGTGGTTTTGAAAACAAGGCTGTGAAATAATTGTTTTAAGTGTATTTGTTGGTGATAGTGTTTTTACTGCCAATGATGAAGAAGGAATAAGCCATTTGAAAAAACATCTAAAACAATATGTTCCTACAAAGGATTTAGAAGAGCTAAGGTATTTTCTCGAAATTGAAACAACCAGGTCAAAGCATGACATTAATTTCCAAAAAAAAATGTGACTGATTTGTTGATAGAAACTAGAATGTTGGATGTTGCACCAATGGATACGCTTATGGATGGAAATACAAAATTATTGCATGATCAGGGGGCAATTGATTGGGGATCCAAGAAGGTACAGAAGATTGGCAGGAAAGCCGATTTATCTTACCATTAGGAGGCATGATATTGCTTTTGCAGTTAAGTGTTGTGAGTTGGTTTATGCATATGGTTCAAGGATTCCTCTTTGAGATGTTGTTTGTAGAATTTTAAGGTATATAAAGGGAGTCTTAGATCAAGGTTTGATTTACAAGCCAAATAATTATTTAGCCATTGAAAGTTACTCATATGCTGATTGGGCAGGTTCACCATCGGATAGGTAGTCTGCCACAAGTTATTATACATTTATTGGTGGAAATTTGGTAACTTGGAGAAGCAGAAACAAGAAGTTATGGCTAGATTTAGTGCAAATGATGAAAATAGAGCAATGGCATATACTCTATGTGAATTGGTGTAGCTAAAAACACTAATGCAGGTGATGGGGTTTGTTGTTGCTGGACCTATGATGATGTATTGTAATAATAAAATATCACTTATATAACCAGTAATTCAGGGTCTCATGAAAGGACCAAGCACATTGAAGTAGACTGTCGTTTTATCCATGAAAAAATTGCTAGTAAGTCGGTGTCTACTTCAAATGCAAAATCTAAGGATCAAAAGGGCTACATCTTCACCAAAGGCCTTGGTCGTAATATGGTCGAAATAATTTGTTCTAAGCGGGGCATAGGTGTAATTTACGCTCTAGCTTGAAGGGGAGTATTGAAATTCCGTTTATCTAATTTGTAGGATCCAAGTGTCCTTTCATATTTTGTATGAGTAGTTTTTCCCTTGCATATTTTTTTAACGACTCGGTTTCTATGCAGTCAAGCCCGCATATGTAGACATGCGGGCCCATTAATAAATCTATTTTTAAGATGGATTTTTGGACTTAATTTTTAAGGACATGTAATTTCTAACATAGAGATCATGAATATGAAAAAATAAGTAACTTTTAAAAACTAGAAACAATAATATTAGTAAGAAAACATTTGGACCATTAGTTTCCATTATTTTTAGATGGAACACCTACTTACATCCATATTTAAGATGGATGCTCTACACTTTTTGGACCGCATATGTAGTCATGTGGTCCAGCCGTGCATGAAATAATTTTCTTTTTTTAATAGTATATAAATGGTAACTAGTTGAGAACCTCACATAAATCTCTTTTGTCT
Source organism: Amborella trichopoda (assembly GCF_000471905.2). The sequence goes on along the minus strand of NW_006499867.1, from coordinate 556,469 downwards.
AACACGTCTCCCTCTCTCATGTCTCCTCTCTCGTCCTTTTCTTTTTCCTTTTTCTCTCTCTCTAGATTATCCGGCACGAAGAAACACAATAAATTGAAGTTACATCAATTATTTCTTCAAAACTAAAATGCATTTAATTGTATTAGCCTCCCAATGACCCAAGGCAAATGCTTGAACTTTTTCGCGTGTTAGTGGTCATCATGACGCAACATACTTTCGAGTAATGTTTCAAAACCCAAATCCAGATTGATCCAAATCGAAGATCTAAAAAAGAAAATTATCACAAATATAGCTTAATTTTTGTCTAGTAATCACTTGATTTAATATTACGCTACTTTAAATACCATAAAAACTAAGCCATATTATACGGTACTTTAACTATCATATAAATACATAGCATATTTGGGTGGTATTTATCCATAACTGATAGTATTTATCCTTAACTGGTGGTTAATATATCAAATAAATACCAAATCTTATCATAGTCAAGAGATCACTAATAACCTTATCAATATATATCTCTAGAGATAGATACCTAGCTTATTTAGGTGGTATCTATCCATAACTGATGGTATTTGGCGGATAAATACATCAGATAAATACCAAATCTTATTATAATCAAGAGTTATGAACACCAATAACCTTATCAATATATATCTCTATAGATAGATATCCATATTGATAGATAGATATCCATATTCACATGTATCTAATGTATATCCATACAGTAGTTAAAATGGCATATAATATGGCTTAGATTTTACGGTATTTAAAGTACCGTAATTTAAAATGCCGCAGGGTTTAGGTTTTACGGTATGTAAGGTACTGTAATATTAGACCAAAATTGAAAAAAAAAAAGGTGTGGACGAGGTTTATGAAAGTTGGGTTTTTTTTTTCTAAATAGGTAAAAATTAAGGTATATTTGTGATAATTTCCCATCTAAAAAATATTTAAAATACCACTCGGGTACTCCTTTGGTCCTTCGATGAGCTTAAGCTTGATAAACCGCTCAAATAAAAAATCAGGGAACGCAAAGTCACTTACCTCGAGAGAAGGATTCAATCTCGCTTTGAAATCGACGGCTATTTTATTGGGGAAGCCCAAAGATAAGAAGTGCATGTTTAAAATACCTAAAAAAACATTAGATAAGCTCAAAAAAGAAAAAAAGAAAAAGAAAAAAGAGGGCACCTGGCCAATACCGATACCTCCCTAAAGCTCCTCAACCCGCACTTCCCGATTCGCATTAATGGATTGGTTTCAAGAAGAGCATGTCAAATTGGATCATCAACATTGTCAATACTATGACAAAGCATTTGTTCCTTGCAATATTGTTTGTATTCATATTGTATTTCATATGCCTATCTTTACTTGATTCGATGTCTCACTTTTTAGACGGAATAAGCACATTGCAGCTGATGATGCTCCGTATAATTAATTATAAAAAAAAGTCTATATGAGGTGTTAACTTTATGTTGTATGAGTAAGGTGCACTTAAAAAACCAACTTGAGAAGGTTATTTCTATGCTAGAAAACACACTTAAATGGATCATCTCGACCTCAAGATTCATAAACATAAAAAACAAAAAAGATTTCTAATTCTAAAAATAGTTCATCTTCTAACACATTATGTAGACCATCTATCATCAAGATTTTCAAGTATTTATAAATGTGCTAAATCATTACCATTTTTAGAACTTTGAATTTTATAAATTGGGGGCACCAATAGATTTTCATATCACTACAAAGCTTTGTGGCACCAAATTTTTCAGCATAATTTTGAAGTGCACCTTACTTCAACACCTTATACAAATCTGACTTTTATAATAATGTTTAATTGAATTCCATGGTTTGTTTACTAGCATTAAAATTTGAAACCTATCTGTACACGAATATCCCCCCCCCCCCCACCTCCCAGCCATCTCCCTACATTTGGAATCATTGGAGGCCCAATTAGCAAAAACTACACCTATAATGGGGGGTCGTTAAGACCGTTTTTATCTCTCATACTCTCTAAAATGTAGTCCCGACTAGATAACAAAAAGGTAATATACACAATATACGCAACAATTTATTTCTGACTTACGGAAGTTACAATTATCATTGACCATTAGATTTGGAATTGGGTTATTAATAATATGCCAATGTTTTAGCTTAAAGTCCAAAATAAAATCTCGAATACTTTTTTTTTGACAAATGTTTCCTTTTATTAATAACTACAAAAAGGAAATTACATCATTAGAGATAATGAGCAAAGGTAAAGAGGCACCACCTTTAGTCAAAACATTAGCCACATTGTTCGCTTCACGGTAAACATGGAAAAATGAGACTGACAGAAGCTACCAGACCCATAATCTGCAACTATAACGACCGAAATTCTCAATGAATTTTCAGCTCCTTATTACATCATCTAATTGCTTTCAAAGAGTCACCTCCAATCCCAGTAGCTATTACCAAGATTCCAATCTATGAAGATCTTCAACCAAATTAGCAAAGCACTAAGCTTGGGAAAGTTAGCGGTTGTATGACCCTATCGGACTTACATAGGTAAATAAAATGTTTCCAAAACAGTCACGGAACACACCACCAATCCCAACTAAACCAAGGTTACCGAAAGCGCTTCTATCGAAATTGAGCTTCAAACTTCCAACACAAGGTGCTAGCCAAATACATCTTAGTCTACTACTAACAAAACCAAGATGGAAAAGATTATTGAGATTAACCATGACATCTACCTTAGAGATACCCCATCTCTCTTTTGTCACTAATAGCCACGACCAAATAGAAAGTATTATGATATAAATTATTCTATCAAAAGGCATAGAATTTCCATCAAAGGTCATTCTATTTCTTTTCTTCCAAACCTCCCAAACGATGACACCTTTAGCTATCTTCCAAATAACCTTATCCGTCTTAGGCAGATGAGATAGAGCAAATTGTGAAACTATCCCCTCCACAGATTGAGAAAGAACAATAGATAAATCGATGCGTACTAGTTTCACCATCAGATTTGCAAAAGAAGCACACATTTCACAGAACTTTTCCCCCTTTTGATCAAATTGTCAATGGCCCAAACCCTTATTAAGAGAAGCCAACCAAATAAAGACTTGAACTTTATAGGGGATCGCCCATTTCCAAATTTGAGCAATATGAGGATAAGACCATCTCCAATGGTCGTGAAAAAGAATATTATAACACGATTTGATGGAAAAGACACCATCACTTTTTATCTCCCATATCATCTCGTCCTCGGCATTCTATGAAATATAGGCCTTATTCAACATCTCCATCAATGCACACCTTTGGAAAAATAAAATATTATTCAAACGGCTATAGGCCAAAAAAATATTCCACGAAATAAGTTGACCCCTTCTATCTACAGCCTTACTGACTTTCAAATTAGGTCTAGTAACAATCTCAAATAACGTAGGGAAGACAAACTTCAACGGGTATTCCCCAATCCATTTATGATGCCAAAAGAAAATATGATCATCATAACCTAAGTTTCATCTAAAGTAACCCGAAATCATTGGTCTAGAATTAAATATTGCGCTCCACACATGAGATGTCTCCTTGCCTCTTCCACCCCCAAGCCATACATCATATCTATTCATCCCATACTTAGACAATAAAACTTGGTACCAAAGATGGTCTTGTAAATAGAGACTATGCCACCACTATTTACACATCAAAGCTTGGTTAGCCATTCTAACATTTTGAATACCCAAACCACCTTCCGTATTTGGGGTGCATACTTTATCCTTTTGTAGTAAATGAAATTTCCTCATCTCAGTACTAGAACCCCAAAGAAAGTTTCGCATCATTTTTTTGATTTTTTTTGGGAGCGAAGCGAGCATATTAATCAATGACATCTGATAAACCGGAAGGTTAGCCAAACAAGATCTCAACAACACTGCCCTCCCACCCAACGACAGATACTTGTGCTTCAAAAGATCTAGTTTGAATTGGACACTTTAAAGCACTTTATCCCAAACTTCAATGGAATGCCTTGAATCAGAGTTAGGTAAATCGAGATATATGACAGAGAAAGAACCAACTTACACCCCATTTTACTACCATGTCTTCTGAGCAATTAATTCCAACCATGGAAGATTTGTGAAAATTAATTTTAAGGCCAAGCTTGACCTCACAAACTTTCAAAAATCTAACAATGCTCTTAACTTGAAGAGAGTCAACATTACAAAAGATTAAAGGGTCATCTTTGTATTGCAAATGAGAAATAACAATACTAGAATCAGAAAGCTTAAAGCCCACAAAGTGACCCAATCTCTCCACCGAACTTAACATTAAACTCAAGCATTCAGCGTAGATAGTGAATAAGAAGGGAGAAAGAGGGTACCCTTTGTCGAAGACCTCTAAAAGCATTGAAATAACCAATGAGACTCATCTTGAATAACACCGAAAAATAAGCATAAGAAAGACATCAAAAAATCCAACTCCTTTATCTATCGCCAAATCCCATAACCTTTAAAATTTCTAACATAATTCTCCATTCTACTCGGTCATAGGCTTTTTTCATATCCAGCTTAAGCAGAATACCAAGCTTCTTATAGTGAAATACAATTACAGTACAATATTTTAAGTACAATAAAAACTAAATCATGTTATATGACATTCAATAAATTATTTTCTCCTCATATTTATCTCTTTCATTTCTCTAATTCTTTTTATGTTTACCTCTTCTTTCTCTCCTTCTCTCTCTTTAATTTTTCAACCAACTTTATTCCAACGTGCTACAAAACTGATCTTATATTTATCTCTTTCATCTCTATAATTATTCTTTTTATATTTATCTTTTCTTTCTCTCTTTAATTTTTTTTTAATATTTATCTTTTATTTCTCTATAATTTTTTTTTTCTCTTCTTTCTCTCTCTAATTTTTTTTAATATTTATCTACTCTTTCTTTTTATTTTATTTTTATCTCTTCTTTCTCTCCTTAACTCTCTCTC
>NW_006499867.1:507713-544820 GCF_000471905.2 Amborella trichopoda | reverse complement strand
AGAGAGAGAGAGAGGAAGAGGCTTTTCTCTTGCACGATTTGAGCTTCTGGGTGAGGGGGTTTAAGTAATCAGAGGCGATGAAACGGTGCGCTCTTTTTGGTTGGTTTTCGATCACACGGATCGATGCGATTTCCGCTTTGGATACCAATCGTCGATCAAACGTCATCACAACGGTCCCAATCAAATTTTTTGTATTTTTGGGTACCCTCTTGCTTGTATTTCTGTCTCTCTAAAAACGACTTTGACCAGTAGAGAGAGAGAGAGGCCTATTAGGGTGTGTTTCCCATTTCACTTTGCCTGCAATTTCTCTCTCTACAAATGGAGTCAGGAAGTGATCCTTTGATCACTGGAAAGAGGAGAAAAATACCTTTCAAATGAGTGGTGATTTGAGGCAAATGGTTGAGTTTAAAGGATGATTTGAGGCTATTAACTTTGAAGGTTTACGAGGCTCATTCTTGATCTGGTTCAGTTTCAATTGTGCTTCAAATGCAGGGATTCATGTCTCAAAGTTTGTAATTATGGATATGGGTTTGATTGGTTAGTTTGTGGGCCTCATTAGGACTAAAATGTTAGGTTGGGCAATGCTTAAAATGGGCAAATTTGTGTTTTTTTAGTACATTCCTAAGAACATAGAAGTAAAGTAGTGATTCTTAGGGTAAATAATTTTAGCATTGTGATTTTTAATGGTTTTGTGAGTTGAATCTTTTAAGGAGTAGCTATATTGAGTTGATGTAGCACAAAATATAAGGCTGGGCATGATTGAAAGGGTCCAATTTGTGTTTTTTTTAGCATTCATACAAGAAAATACAATAACATGGTCATTGTGAGGGTTAATCAAAATAGTGGGATTATTATTTGTTTTATGATTTGAGTTATGAAAGCATGGATAAATTGGAATGGGCTTCTATAGGGGGCTTCCAACAAGGAACCTGAACATTGTTTAGGAAAACAAAACAGTTTTTTGCTTATTGGATGATAGTTTTTTTAGATTTTTTACTGTGAATTATCTAATTTTTTTTTTTCGTCGTACATTTGGACATGAGGCGATTGCCACGTGCCAATGATACGCTTGAACAGTGGTTCTCGACAACCTGATTCGGAAATTGCCTGAGTAGACTAGGACTCGGGTTCTTGATAGTTGCAAACAAGGAAATTCACCTGTTTCTATCAGAAAATCAGATGATTTGAATCCAGAAACACCAACACCAACACAAATTAGGCGGACTGAGTAATTCGCCCAATATTATATGGAAAAAGTGTATATAAGGTTGCAACCTTAAATGCAAAAATTACACATGCACCTAAAAAATCCATCGAAAAATATTGTTTTAATGTTAAAAACTCTCTAATTGGTCATCTCAACATCGAGAAGTATGATTATAAATAAAAAAATGATTTTGATTCTTATAAATAGTGCATCTTGAAACACATTATCTAGATCGTCCATTTTCAAGATTTTCTACTTGATTTAAAACATTTTTTGAATCTAAAATTTTATAATTAAAGATGAAAAAAGATTTTAAGATAATCCTAAAGAATCTTTACTTTAAAATTATGATAAAATTTGAAAGTGTGTCTTAATTGGATTGTTTAAGGTTGCAACATTACAGAAACCACACCCGTATTATATTTCAATTTTTTTGACCCTAGAGAATTGACCAGTCTTTATCAGAATCGCCAACTGGGTATAATGAAGAGCCGATATTCGAAGTTTAAAAGCACCCCAACAAAATAAAGTGCATTCATGTGCGCCCACTACCTAATGCAAGAGTCACCACTGCCCTAATTTTGTTGATTTTCTTTATATGACAACCTAAATATTCTTCATTTCATGCATTGTATGTTGTGATCTTTTGCTTTTTCTTGTACTTGTTTGTTCCCCATTGCTTTGTGTTTTCGTGTGTTTTCTTGGTCTTATCCACATGATTACCAACATTTGCAAGCATCCCAGGGATAAATGGACTTGATTCCCACCTTAAAAAAATCACTTTTGAGGTGGGTGAGGAACCTATAATGATTCCATGTCAATCTCTTCATTTCCAAAAACAATATATGTTTCTTGTTGGAGGCCTAAAAAATCCTCCAATATTGTTGCCATAATCAAATCTAGATTGTACAATTGAATGGGCAGTGGATTTGAGAGATTTGAGCTTTTTTTTGGAGCTTTAAATTAAAACTTATTTGAAAAAGCCATTTCAAAAATTATTTTTTGGAGGGGGAAAAAAAGGCATGGAGCTTCATAAATACTCAATATATATTGGCATCGCACGATGTGGGTGCCTAATATTGAATAGAAGGTGAGCCTAAGCGATGTGGAGCTTTAATCCCGGCATATTACTTTTAGCTTGGTGTCACGTGATGACACTTTGGATATACATGTCAAATTGGATTAGAGGCTTTCTTGAATAGATACACCTTACAATGTTTCTAGTACAACAGTATCATGGGATCTAGCAATAGCTCGTGACTTGATCTCTAGAGCTCGTGAGTTAAAATTATACACTATGTCATTATACTATTTAAGCATTTCTACATAAACTTTGGTGGCCGACCCAAAATAGTTGGAAAAAGGCTTTGATGGTGATAATGATATTCAAAATTTGATTGGTCTATTGTATATAAAAATCTAAAACAAAAGGCATTATTTTTAACAAAAAATAAAATGACATCAAGCTTCCCCTCAAAGCATCAAGCATTTATACTAAAGTCAATGTTGACAGTTATAGAAACCAAATATTGAGTTTTCTATCTTATATTAAAACCTTATTTTTCTCATCTAGGTAATTTAGTCCGGCATACAGTATGATGTGTTTGAATATTTAAATAGAGGTGTTCCTCTCTTGCAGAAAACGAGATAAGATATAAGGGAAATAAGGTGATTAAGATCCTTTGGAATTTATTGTGAACTCAACTTTTAAGAAAAAATATACTATATTAATTTGAATAGATGAGAATCTGATTCATCATTGGTGTGTCTTCTCTAGTTTTACTGTTTGGAGTCTATGGCATCTTTTCCCTTTCATAGAACATATTATTTGGGAATCAGTAATAAATTTGAATATTTAATGTCAATTCATGAAATGAAACTAATATTTTTATTTTCCTTTTCAGTTTTTTTTAGAACCTTAGAGTAACTAACCATAGATCATGTAATGATCATAAATTAAGAAAATAGAAATAGAATTTAATTGTTCAAGTAAGTTAAGATATAGAGTTTATATGCATTATGGAACGATATATATATATATATATATAATTGTCATTTTTTGTTGTTGGAGAATACGCCATATCCTATTATGTGGGATATGAAAATTTTAATATTCTTTATCTTCATTGTGTGTGTATCAGAAAAATATTACATACAACAAACACTAAGAAATTTTATGCTAAAATGCAATTTATTCTGCAGTATTAAAAAGTTGCCCTGAATTTTACATATTCGACACTCATGTCCCTTTTATTGGCTTTTTTTAATTTTCCTAGTCCTCCCCATTTGGAACTTCAAGTTCTGATCAAGACGGTTGTTTCTGTTGAATTGCCAATTCCAATTTTGAAGTTCCCAACTGGATATCTAGTCAAATAATTCATTCAGAACTTTGAGTTTGGACCATATAATGGACTCATTGAGGACTTATTTTTTACTTTGGCTCCCTTCCTTTTTGATGGAGGGCAAATAGACTATTTGCCCCCTTTTAAAAATAAATTCCTAATGTCCTCTTTTCTCATATTGCACAATTTTTCTCATGGTTTCTTCCTTGTCTATCTCTTAAAAACTAAAATTTTTAAGCTCTTTTCTCTCACAGTGTCCCTCAAACACGCAATATGTTCTTCTCTTCTGTCACATTCTCTCTAGAAGTTCAAACCAATTCTTATCTCATCATAAGCTCTCTCTAAAACTCTAATCTCATTTTTGCCTTCAATTACATTCGTTTTAAAAACCAAACCCCATTCATGCCTCCTCATATGCTCTCTAGAAATCCAATTTCCTTTTTGCCTCTATTCACATTCTATCTCAACCCCAACCCCATCCCCATTCCTCGCTCTTCCCTATTTTTAGATAGAGAATGTGAGACAAGAGAAGAATTATTGAGTCTTTAAATAGAGGATGTGAGAGGAGGGAAGAATCTATGGAATTAAAGTGAGAAATGAGAAACTTCTAAAACATTTTGCTTTTAAAAGAGGGGCAAATCGATCTATATACCCAACAATAAAAAGTGGGAGGGCCAAAGTCAAAAACAAAATGTCACAAGGTCTCACTTCTTAAAAGAACAATCTTATAAATTTTTTCTCTTAAAAAGCCCTCTCTCTCTTTCTCTCTAAATATTGTACGTGGTGCTTATCATGTGGGTCAGCAAATGTAATTTTGACCATTTATTCACATGGAAAATATCATTTAAGGGCTTCAACAAGTATAGACATTTCAATAAGGGGTCCCGAGTCCAGTCAGGTCCATTACCATCCTTATCCGCACCTATTAGGTGGGTCAAACAACTCAAATGCCCATATTTGTTAAGGGATCTCCACTCTAAATATGAGTAATTTGGTAGTTTTAAGATTTTTTTTAGGATGTACTTAAGTGAAATAAAAAGTAAAAGCAAATCTGTTGATGCTATTTGGGATGCTTTGACCCGTAAATAACTTTATAAGATGTTATAACTCTTTTAAGTGATATTTTCCTTTACCCATATTGTTTTTTTTCCCACGTATATCTATATTAAAAAGATAGAAAAACATGAATATGGCTTTCAAATTATTTTTCATCAATCTCTCATTTCTGCTAAACTATCTATCCTCTTAAAAATCTATATCATTTTTTATTTAACTAGGTAAAATTTACTAAGAAAATCACAACTAACTCTTATAAAAATCATTTTAGTTTGGCTTATCTAAACTGATAATTGTAATAAAAGATGCATTGAAAAAAAATGAATTAAAAAAAATAAAAATATATACTGAATGTTTATGCATGTTAAAGTATAAAAAAGGTCCTATCTAAGTATGAAATTACCTAAAATATGAATTCTTAAGAGAACAAGTTGGCGCCTCTCTCAATAAAATGGGTATGTGCAACAAAGAAGTGATATGATAGTTGGAATATAACAAGTTAAAATTTAAAAATGGAAAATTGTTTCATACCGGCTGGACCACGTTTCTGCATATGCGGTCCAGAAAGTATAAAGCATCCATCTTAAAGATGGATGCAGGTAGGTGTTTCATCTAAAAACAATAGAAACCAACGGGCCAACTGTTTTCTTACTAGAATTATTATTTTTAATTTTAAAAATTTAGTTATTCTTTCTTATTCATGATCTCTATATTAGATATTACATGCCCTTAAAAATTAAGTCTTAAAATCCATCTCAAAAATAGATTTATTAAGGGGCGGCCCGCATTTTTACATATGCGGGCTTGGCCGCATACAAACCGGGTCCTTTAAAAATTAAATAAAACTTAACCTATTGGTAATAAATAGGTTCTCAATTATGTGCATTTTTTTTATATAACTATAATAGATATTGTATGAATAAAGAAGTAACAAGTTGTTTATCAAAAAAAAAAAACGAAAAAGAAGTTAAGATATATTGTTCAATGCCTTAAAAATAATATATTATATTTTTGCTAAAACTAAAATTTACTTCATTAGTTGGAGCACGACTGCCGTTTTTTTAGTATTTATTTATTTATTTATTTATGTTTAGCTCCTTTTCTCTATTAAGACCAATTAATCCTTAGTTTTTTTGTCTCATATTTTTATAACAGCACAACACTTCCTTTTTTTCACTACAAATTAATTACTACTTATCCAAAAATTACATAGGATGAGGTCACCTTTTTTTTCGGTGTCTTATTGCCACTGTAATTATTATTAATGATTTATTACTCATACATGTGACATTCACTAGGATGAGCCCATGGTTTTTGCTCCATTTTTGTCGAAACCAAATTAATCCTTACATTGTCCATCAACTTTTTTTTGGAACTTCAATATTTTTACCTCTTTCTTTTACCTCACATCTTCAGATTAAAAAATTGAATAGTACTTATATGTTTTCTCAATAATTTACTATTTCTATATGTATTTTACTGGTTAGGATGATTTTTTGCTCATGGTTTTTGTTGGAAACCTAATCAATCCATATTTTTTCTATCACCTATTTTTAGAACTTCATTGTTTTTCGTGCATGTTTGGAACAATGTGGAATTCTTGTTGATGTACGCGTTTTAATAACTTCATACATACATCTAGGAACTCAAGGCAACTGCATAACTTTTTGATATAAATATTTATTAGACAATTATCACAAGACTCGTAATCTAACATGTATATTACTTATATCACAAGACCCCTAATCTATTTTTTGCATAACGCTTTGATAAAATAATTGTGTCTTACACAATTGTTGTGGTAGTTCTTTCATTATATATATAATGAAACAATATATAGTTTCATATCTTGTTACATGCAATTTTCCTATCTTGTTACATTATCTTCTCAAAAGGAAAGAGCAATACATTTTCCTATCTTGTTTGAATTTTATTTCTATTACTCCCCTTAAACCCCCCTTTAACGCGCATTTGAAGCTTGAGTTTGAAGTAAAGATCTCAAAAAACATATTGTGATAAAGTCTTTGTGAAGATATCAACTACTTGATTACGTGAGGAAATAAATCATGTAATAAGTAATCCAAAAGCAACAGTTTCACACACAATAACTCGAAGAATAAAAGAAAGCCATGTCAATTATGCAACAATAGATGCTAAAGAGCCGAATTCCTCTTCAGCACTTGAACAAATCACAGTCGATTGTTTCTTAATACTCCAATATATGCAATTGAAACCAAGATATGTGCATAAAATAGTAGTTGAACGATGGATGTTTGTACATCCAGCCTAGTCTGTATCAAAGAAAGCATACAACTCAAGGGAACTAGCATATAAATATTCTTATATTACAAGATTGTGTACCACTAAGATAACAAAGAATCTGATTCACTGCTTGAAAATGTACAATTAGAGGGGCATGCATAAATTGACATATTGCATTAACACTATGAAAAAGGTCAGGGCGTATTATGGTCATATATTAGAATGCACCAACAATGCTCCGATAAAGGGATGAATTAGGAAATGGATCATAATTGTTATAAATATTATTCTTCATTGTCATTGGTGTTGAAATATGTTTGACACCGAGCATTTGAGCATGATCAAGAAGATCCTGGGCATATTTGGTTTACGACAGAAAAATTCCACCTAAATATAAGATACCTCTATGCCAAAAAAATAGTGAAGAGGTCAAAGATCTTTAATTACAAATTCCATTCCAAGTTGGGAAATGAACCAATTTAAAAGATCTGAATTATTACTAATAACAATAATATCATTAACATATAGGAGAAAGATAATAGCCCCTTGAGTAGTGTGAGAAATAAAAAGAGATGAATCAGTTATGCTGTAATAAAATCCCAATGGTAATAAATATGCATTAAATCAATCAAACCAGGCATGTGGTGCTTACTTGAGACCATACTCGACTGTGGTGACGATACTGTGGGGGAGGTCTTGCAAAAAAATAGCTTGACGCCAGGATGATGAAAAAATTAACACCTCTTATTCAGTGAAAAGGTCATCTTATTCAAAACTCCAATTATGACATCCATTCTCTCCCACTTAATAACACGATAATATATTTATACAAAACTTATACCCCAAGCACACACAATGGAGTTGTAGACAGTCAAGTAAAATCCAATCCATGAAAGAATTTGATCTATGAAAAACATCGTTGTGGTAAAGGTCGTAAGGCCAGAGGAATCATTACCGTAGGGCATAGAGGAAAAAGAATCTCTTCGATGCATTTCTTTTGTACCCATAGGTGCTATATTGGATTTGAATCCGATTTCGGATCAATCTATATTGATTGACTGCCTCCATTATGTTGTTGCTAGCAAATACCACTATTTTCAATTTACGGAAGTGATTTTGATATTTTGAGCTTTCAAATCCAGGAGGTTGTTTCATAAATACATGTTCTTTAAAATAACCATGCATGTAAGCATTTTTCACATCAAGCTGTTTGATGGGCCAATGGCGCACAATAGTTAGGGTAAGCACAATTTGAATACTAGCATTCTTAATAACATAAAAGAATGTTTCAGAGAAATCAATTCCAACAACATGATTGTATCCTTTAGCAACTAGTATTATCTTAAGTCTAGAGAGACTATCATCAGACTTTAATTTAGTCTTATATACTTAATGAGAACCAACAATATTCTTATCTGAAAGACGTGGAATTAGCTCTCAAGTTGAATTAACATATAGGGCTCCAATTTCGTCTTCCATCGCATGATGCCAACCTGGATGACCCAAGGCAGACGTAATAGTTTTAGGTTCAAAATGAAACTTCAAAAGTAGGAGCACTTCATATTGCTGTCATGGATGAGAGAATATGAGGTCTTCGAGTACTATCTTGAGATCTTGTGACCATGTGATGACGAGAATGCCTATAGGCTGGTAAAAAATTAGATTGATTGATATTTTGGGTGACAACATTTTTATCACCATGATTGTGTATTGCATCATCCTGGACATCTTAGATTGGTATTGCAGTGGTGATATATTCATACATAAGAGAAGTTGGAGAGCTAGTATTGGTGTGTGTAGTTATGTTGATGTGATGAATCAGAAGAGAAAGAAGTTTATATGTCAGACTCATGACACTCTGAACATTTTGCATAGGTGGATAGCTCTCTTGAACCTAAGCACTATCAAACAAAGAGCAATACACTTTCCTATCTTGTTTAAATTTTGTTTCTATTATCACTATTCCGATTCAAATATAAAATTACTTGTTAGAAAAGGAGAAGTTAAAAACTATTAAGTGCATATTCTAAATACTTTGATTGCAAATATTAAACTAATGTATTGCTAGGTGAGGGTGTGGCTTAATCACATATGTGTGGCCTAATCACATATGACACACAAGTCATCGAGTTTGGGAGTTGATCGGAGTGCTAGAAGTACACATCTTTCTACGAAAATATTGAGTAAGTGCAATATAAACTATATTTGGAAATTGAATTTAATCTTTTTTTAAAAATTATATTTATTTTTCATTTTCTACATTTTGAGTTTTGAAACTAACTGTATATGACAATGGGGGTACGCATCTTAAAAAAAAACTAAACGCTAACCAATTTCACATTGTTGTAGGAGGCAAGGACTCATTCTTCATCATAAAATCTAATTTGAAGTACTTATTAAAATGTAAAAGGAAATGCAATATTCTCTATATGCATAAGATTTGACAAATCAAACTAGGTAAAATGAAATGATTGAATAATTGAAAAATGAGATTATTCAATAATATACATTGAATGCTGATATTACGCCATGAATTTCTGCTAGTAGATCTATAATAAAAAAAAGTGTTTGTGATTGTTCCAGAATTAATGAAACAAAAGATGGGATAGAACTAGGACAATTATTGTATGAGGTCTACCCATGAATAGATAAGAGGCGTATAATAGATCGATATGAGCATCATGAACAGTCCCATAATAAAACAAGTTGTTGCTGATACCGAATTCTCGGTTCCTTATTTATTAGATCATTTTATAAAATTAAATAGTTTATAAGCATTAAAATTGCATCTTTTTATATCCTTCATGCCAAAACCGTAATAAATGATGACAATTCAATATTAAAAATACTTAATGAATATCCAAATATTTTTATGGAGTATTTTTTCATAAATTGCTTGGTGCCAGAACATGTTGCTCAACAAAATAAAAAAATGTAGTGCAATTGATTCTTTGGAAGACAAGGTGGAAATGTGTAGCTATGTGTTGCTAATGAGGCGAGATTAAGGGCAAAAAAAAAGAGTAGAGCAATTGATGTATTTGAAGACAAAGTAGATATGTATAGCTATCTACTACCAATGAGTTTGAATTCAAGTCTAAAAAAGGTGATGATCTTAAACTTTTCCTTAACCCATCTGACGACCAGGTAAAGGTAGTGTGTTGTTTTGGTACGCAGCCCACGCAAAACTTTGCGAAAACTTTTCATGAATCCTGACACTGTTTTATCTGTTTATGCTAGGTTGTTAGCCTCATTGAGGGTATGGCCCTCGATAGAGTAGAAATAACATATCAGGATTCGTATAGCTGACCCTAAGTAGTTGGGAAAAGGCTATGATGATAATGATGTGATGGATGGAAGAGGATGCCAAGGATTTGGTACATTAATAAATACTAAGCATGGAATTAGGTCTTGGGAATAAGTTCAATAAATAATATCCACAAACTTGAATGGCGAACAAGGACCTTTGACTCACTCGAATGGACTATATTAATGTGAATTCAAATAAGAACTTATTTAAGAATTAACAATAAACTTTGAAGGAAAATTTATGTCTACATAAGGATTTGAGTAAACGTTAGTTTGTATAAGCTTGTAAAAACTTAGGGTCACTCTTTACTAATTACCTTTAGGTTTATGAAACATCCGTAAGGGATTCAATTATTTTTAATCCAATATTTGGAAATTCAATCAATAAAGAATAAAAAGTGGCCCCGCTACTTTTATTTACACATCATCATCATCATTTTAGTCTTTTCCAATTAATTGGGATCAGCTACATGAATCCCGATTTTTTATTTTGTTATATTAAAGACCATATCCTCAGTGAGGCAATAAGTCCCCATATTTTTTCAAACTACTTCCAACCACGTTTTTTTTGGCCTACCCCTTGCCATTTTCAGTCATTTCACTTGAACTAACTCGTACCTCCTAATAGGTGTTGTGCTTGGTCGGTGTCACACATGGCTAGCGCACATAAGTCTATTTCATTTTATCGCCTATTGGTATGACGTCTAAATTGTTTCGAATAGATTCATTTCGAATTATATCCCTACGTGTCTTGCCACTCATCTATCTCAACATCATCATCTCCGCTACATTCATTCTATGGGTATATTGTTTTTGTCTGCTCAATATTCTACCCCATAGAATAAAGTTGGTCTCACCGATGTCCCTATAGAACTTGTCGTTCTGCCTCATTGGTATACGACGATCACATAAAATTTCAGTTGCACATCTTCCTTCGCACACCTAATCTAATTATGTGTGCGACATATTCATCGATCTCTCTATTTTCCTAGATTATCGACCCAAGATATAAAAAATACGGCCTTTTTTGTACTTCTTGACCGTCAATCTTAACTACTTCCTTGTCTTTACTCCTATTATTACTAAACTTGTACTCCATATACTTTGTCTTAGTCCAACTAATTTTAAAACCTTTGGATTCTAGAGCATCCCTCAAAAGTTCTAATTTTGTGTTGACGCCGCTTCGAGTCTCATCAACTAAAATTATGTCATCTGCAAACAACATGTACTATAGTACCTCATATTGTAGGTGCTTAGTTAAGTCATCCATAACTAAGATAACGATGTACGTGTTTGTTTATGATACAAATCGAAGAGATCTTCAGAGGAAGATGCCTCAGATTTGAACACTACAAACTGATTTTTAAAAGAGTGATAGAGGTGGGCAGAATCAAATTATGATATGAGACAAGATCTACTTAGAAATGAGTTGACCCAGTCTCATATCAGTGGCAGAGTCAGCATAGATCTGAAAAACACAAAATATTGAATGAAATACAAAATAAAACCTAGATTTAACAAAATAACTAAAAAATAAAGAAAAAAATGAGAAAAATATCTGGTCATGCTAGTTGGCCGGCAAACCCGAGGCTTCGAGGCCCCGCTTGTATCAGGATCGGCTGAGTTTATGTCGTGCGTCCTCTTTGTTTCTCTTCAGGTTTTAACCATGCCTTGGCTTGGTTGAATTTCTCTTTAGGCTCTCTCTTTTTTTTAGTTTCTTTCTAGGCTTTCTTGCCTTCTCTGATTTTCTATAGGTCGACACGTCCCACCTTCTCTCTATCTTATATGTCCCACTTTTCCCCCCATTTAGGCACACTAGTTTTCTTTTCTTATAGACCTAATAGGGATAATGTAGATTGTATAACTACTAAAAACCATATGATTTCTAGGTGTAGAATGGTTAACTACCAAAACCATGAATGTGGAATGGATAACTACTAAAAACTATAGGATTTGCTAGGTTTAGATCATAAGATGGGGACCATGGATTATGGTGGTCTATGGTTTCGGAGTCTACTGAAATAGTGTGGTTTTATGATTTTTCTAAGGTTAGGAAAATTATGAAATTTGCTAATTTTAAAAATGGGGTATCTACAAGACTCAATACTGACCCTTGATGTAGACCTATTGTCACTGAAAACTTATTCGTCTATCCACTAGTTGTTCGTACACTAGTTAGTGTTTCATTGTACATATCTTTCATCAAGTCGATGTAGTGTCGAGATGTACCTTTCTTTTCATACACCCACAATTGAGGTACTCTATCATAAACTTTATCTAGATCAATAAATACCATATGGAAGGCTTATTCCTTCGCCTTAAAATTCTCAATCAGTTGCCTAAGTAGGAAAATAAGCTAAATTGTTGATATTCCTGACATAAAATTAAATTGGTTTTCAGATACACTCATTTCATGCCTTTAGTCGTTGCTCAATGATTCTCTCCCAGAGCTTTATAGTATAACTCATAAGCTTGATTCTTCGATAGTTTGCACAATTTTGTTTGTCTCATTTGTTTTTGTAAATATGTACCACAATATTTTTTCTCCATTTGCCTGCCATTTTCTTTGTTTCAACACCTTGTTGAACATTTTCACCAATCAGTCAATGTTAATTTCCCCATGCACTTCCAAATATCTATCGGAATATCATCTAGTCCTAAAGCCCTTTTTATCTTCATCCTTTTCAAACCTTCTTTCATTTCTAACATCCTAATCATGTGAATACATCTATGATCTATGCTGTCACTTGTACAAATAGTCACTTCTACCTTTATGTTCCCATTGTGTTCGTCATTTAATAATTTTTAAAAATAGACTCTCTACCTTTTATTTACTTCATCATCCTTCACCAAGACCTTTTTATCATCACTCTTAATATATTTAATATGATATAGATCCTAATATTTTTTCTTTCTTGTTTTTGCAAATTTGAAGATATCTTATTCACCTTCACTTGTTTCTAGTTTATTGTATAGATGATCATATGCCTAAATTTAACTTTACTTATTATTTATTTAGCATTTTTCTTAACATTATTATATTCTTTGAAGTTTTGATCGTTTCTATTACACTGTCACGTTTTATAACATGATCGTTTTTTGATAATGGCCTTTTGAATATCACTATTCTACCACCAAAGTTCTTTATCGAAGTTTCTTTTCTCTCTAGATTCTCTTAAAACTTCTTTTGCCACTTTCTTGCTACATTCAGCCATCTCATTTCATATTACATTTGACATCATGTTCAGGGTTCCATTTTCCTTCTTTAACTAATTTAATCCCTAAATAAATAAATTTTCTCATTTTTTAAATTCCACCACCTAGTTTTTGCACGCCCATTACTTTCACCTCGTCTCCTCCATGTCTTTATTCAGACGTCTATGCCCACGAGCCTATATTGGGTAGTCAAACTCTCTATTGGGATAACCTTGCGATATTTACATGATGGTCGATCTACCTTCTTAATTAGGAGGATGTCTCTCTAGCTCTTATGTATTCCACTTTTATAGATTATTAAATGTTCTTATTGCTTTTTAAAGTAAGTGTTTGCTATTACTAGGTTGTAGGCCATAACAAAATATAGAATAGTCTCACCCATCTTATTTTTTCCCCCAAACCCATATCTCCTATGTACCCATTCATATCCTCTACTATCCTTTCTGACATGATCATTTAAGACCCAACCTAAAAAGGTTATCTCTCCATTTGATATGTCTTGGAGTATTCCATCTATGTCATCCCAAAATTGTTTCTTAATGCTATCATCTAATCCTACTTGTGGTGCATAAGTGCTAATTACATTGATTATCTCTTATCTTAATATAAGTTTAATTAATAATATCCTATCACCTATTAATTATTAATTTACATTGAGAAATCTTTTTGTATGTCTTTATGTACATAATTTATATTTGAGTGACGCACAATCATTCGATCTTGATCAAATGAATGGCAGTTAGTTGAAATAATGTCACACATTGAAACCATATCGGACAAGCCATAATTTATTACTGACATTGTTCTTGAGTTATTCATAGTTGTCTCTTCAAGATGGAATAGTTGGATAAATATTTGGATTTCTCCGAGCACATAAATACTATTATGTAAAGATATATGAAATCCTTCCCCACTTTTGTTCTGATAATCTTGCCTATTGTCTTGCTTGTCATTTTTTATTATTACCATGCAAATTTTGATCTAAATAATTTGACATTGCTGGAGCTACTATTTATGATCAATTGTACAAAAGGAAAATATATATTAACAAGCGAACTAAAAAGTATAGCAACCTTTTATGTGGGAAATGTTTTGGCCAAGGCTTTTGTTCACTTTTAGAAGATTATCATATGAAGCTGTCTTAAAAATTTGCGAGCTAATTCGAAATTTCTCAAGCCAGTTTGAAATTGAGGGATGGTTTGTCAGGGTCTAAAGATCCACCATACTCACCTGGTTCCCATACTTTACGCTTCCCCCTCCCCATGAACCTCCTGTTTTAATATTTTTAATTACTAAAGAATTTCAAAGAGCCGACTAGGTGGATTAGAACTATCGCTCATCTACTCAAAAAGAAACTTGCTCTGATCGGGATAAATGTGACCCTTCCTCTATCGCTCATCTACTCAAAAAGAAACTTGCTCTGATCGGGATAAATGTGACCCTTTCCACCTACATATATGGGATATTTTAAGAAATGAACTTCTTCTTAGTAGCGAGACCTAGGGAAATATTATTAAAATGAGATTTATTGAAAAAATAAAAAAAACTGAATTATATTCTATATGCTTAAATGGATTGATGACAATATTTTAGACTTAATACATATATAGTATATTTTTTAACTGAGAACAACACCCCAAGGTTCCATCTATACATGTAATAGTTGTTATGAAGGTGCCTAGCAATGCTAGTGTGTCATACATTCCTTATTCATAAATTATAAATACATCGAGAATGGGAAATATTAAAGTTCATTAAAAAGTGTGAATGTAGGTAAAATGCGCAATAAGATTTAAATTTTGAATTTATAGTCACTCATTTGTCACCGTCCAACGCATTTATTCGATGGAGATGATCCCATGATCACATTACAATGGAATTTCATATACTCTCTACAAACCACAAAACTCCAAAACGGTACGCTATAGCGAAGGATGTTATCGTCATTACTCAAATAACAAGGACTTTTCAAACTTGCGCATAAAAGCCATTCAATTTTGTCGATATTTTCCCATTTTACCCCTATAAAATGTCGAAGAAATAGTGTAGAGAGAGAAAGAGGATTAGAACCAGGACAGGCAGACACCTCCCCTTTGCTCTACCAGGCCTCCCTCTTCTCCCAATTTGATGCTTATAAATAGGAGAGAGAAAGCGAGTTATAGAGAGAGAAAGGAGTAGTTTTGAGGGTTTTCAAGCTGCTATTGGCTTTGCAGGTGTGTGTTTTCTCTCTCCCCCCTTTGTCGTTAACTTTCTCTCTCTACCTAGGTCACCGATTAACCGTATTATCCTTCCCTTATCTGCGTTGTTTTTTGTTTCGTTTACAATAGAAATGGCGGGATTTGAACATGTATTGATCTGCTTTGCTATCATTCATCCAGAGTTTGATTTCCAGAAACTAGGGTTTTGGAATGGTTGCTTTTGGTTCAAGTATGATTCCATGATGCTAGGGTTTGTGATGGGGCTAAATGGCCTCACTTAGTGTCCTTATTATGCTAGGCTTTCATCTTGTAAATTTTCAATTTTCAACCCTAATCTAATATCTTATGTGTTATATGCCCAAATGATCATGCAAAACTATTCATGCTCAAGAATTCATGGTCGCCACCTGTTGGGTTTGTGATTTCTTACTGTTATTTATTTCTTATGGCTTTTCATTTGTGCAATATTGTGTAATTGGGAATAACTTGTTGGTGTATTTTGAAGATGAGTTAGTTGATGGTATTTTCTTCGTATAATTGGGGCTGTAGATTTAAAGACAGTATAAAAACTTATTTTCTTGTTGATAACAGTAAAAAACCTAAAATTTTCTGAACATGTAAACTAAAACTCCAATCAGTGGTTGACAACTTGGAGTATATCGAGATGTTATACTGTGGTGACACTCTTAAGGTTTATAACAGTCATCATCATGAAAGGTTCTATTGTGAATCCCTTATACTGTGAGCTTTTGAGCTTGTTTTGCTGACTAGAGTCTGGTAGGTACTCCTATATGTGAACATCATGTTTTCTCATGGAAAATTTGAGCACCTGCACTATTACGATCCTAGAACTGGTTGTACTTGTGTGGTTTTTTTTTTTGAAACTGTTTACTGTGTATTAAGAGGAGAGATTACAACATACAAAAATGCACACACAGAGGTTTTGTGCCGGCAAAGAAGAGAAAGGGAAAAAAAGGTACAAGCACTGCAGTTTTTGATAATTGGATTAGAATAATTGCTCAATGAGTGAAAAAACTAGACCTTGATCTTATGCTTTATGGATTTTAATACTCTCCCCTTTCTCTCTCTTTCTGTCTACACACACAGATACACTCTTTGTTGGGCTCCCAGTTATCTTTTCAGCTAGATTTATAGGAGGATGTCGACTTTGTTATTGTTCTCTCTACTGCTTGCCCCTATTACTTCGGCCTTCAGCAGTGCAGATCCTAGGTAAAAGGCTGCTTCAATGCTATAGTATGAAGTTTCTGTTGTGGAACTTCATAGGATATGATGACATTGCTATATTCTGTCAAAGTTATGGGATGGAGTTGTACCATACTACCATGGCTAGTCCCTGACCTCAATCCGAGCTACAGTCCAATAGTAATAATGTATCATTTTATAAGGGTTGAAAAAGATTTATAGTGTCTCAATAGGCAAGATATGCTTGGGCACTTTATTTGTTTTTATTGTGTCGTAGTTTTGGACATAAGTGAACTTTTCTTTGATGAAACATAGTTCACTTTTTCTTTTTCTTTTTTCCCATGACCTATATACATAGCATGCTATCTTTAACTAGATCAGATCTTCATGATTTCTCCTTTTGCTAATTTAGTAATCCAGGGAGTTGTTTGTATACCTTCATACAAACAATGAAATTGATAGTAAAGAATCAGGAAAAAGAAGAAGAAAGAGTAATCCAGGGAATTTTGTGTCCTTTCCCCAACTCATATGTCCTTCGTCTGCCTCTAAATAGTTAATTGTCTATGATCAAGTCTCATGACGAGTTAGTCCCCTGAGGCTCTGGCAATTTGTGCTAAATGCATTTTTCCAGTTGCGTACTACCACTTAAGCAATATGCAGCAATCTTGCTGGCATATTGGAATTTCATATACACTATGAATGTCATGCAATCCAAAAAAAGTGGATTGGCGTGAATGCATAGTCAATCTGTTAATGTAAGTTGGATCATTGTACCTTATTTATTTTTTATTTAAACTGCTAGTTCAATTAAATTTGCTTCACTTCAGCTGAGGAGGCCGAAGGCTTTGGCTTCAGTCTCCATAATAAAGCAAAGCCAAAGCCTTCGGCTTCATTCTCTATACCAAAGCAAAGCCATGTTAAAATTGAACCAGTGCTATTTTGTTTATTTTTTATTTGGTAAATTTATTTTTCCTCTCTTAAGCACCTGCTTTAATGTCTCCTCATTGGGCAAAATTGCAAGTTATTGAGAAAGATTCTATATATGGTAGGCCATGCAATTGTCCATATTTTGAGGGCTGAAGTTAAGGAGTGGTTTTAACTTCTAAGTATTGTGGTGGGTATTAAATTTTCTATTTTTTTAGGAATTCATTTACTGATAAAGATTCTGATTAAAATACGAGATCTAAATTTGTCGAATCTAGATTTATATAGATTTGTGTTCTTCCATTCTCTCTGTGAAACATTTTCCTCTCTAATTAATTAAATCAAAATTTTACTCTTTTTTTTGGTATGTTTTCCACCAAACAGAGTTTTTATAAATACAAAATTATATGTCCATAATGATGCCAAAATGTCAGTGGCAATGTAGTGGTTTCATTTTGAAAGATTCTACATTTTCTGTTAATGTTCTTAAATATTTTACTCGATTCATAGTTATTTATTGTTAGCTTTACTGTCTTTGAACTTGAATTTTCTTAATCAGAAAAAAACCCTGAAGTCTTCCCCCAAATCAGTGAAAGTTCTGAAGGAGGCTAGGAAGCAAATATGATTTTAAAAAAACAATTATCACTTTATCAACCTCAAAATCCAACCGTCTTGCTAAAATTAGCATAGCAATGCCTTCGTGGTTGTCATTAACAGGGATCTCATACTTTTCTTGCAAGTATATTAGCAAGAAGTAACTGAAATGATGTGATCATTGGTTGATACTAATTTGCAATGCTAGAGTTTGAGGATATCAATTACTACTCACGGCTCCGTGTAATATTAGTGTTGACATGAACCTTGATACTTAAGGTCTAGGATGAGGATCATATGGCATCTAGTCTGGTTAGCTTTAGCTTATATTGGGCGCTAAACTAAACAGAAGCAAACACAAGAATATGCGCTTTTTCCTTTGCAAATGTAGTTATGTACTATGATATTAGGTGGCCTTCTTGGGTCTCAGGAAAATTGTTGACTCTCATAGGTTCAATGGGGCTTGGATGATGATGATGATGGGTTTAATGGGGCTTTAAATTTTCTTTCTATAGGCATCTTTTTTTAACTTATGCTTGGACTCCTCACTGCTACTTTCTCAAGCCAACCTACTCTGTCAGTTCCAGCTGTTATGATAACTACATATCTTCCTACATGCATTCTAGTCCTAGCGAATGAGCTCTGCATAACCAGTTCTTTGATATGAAGAGACTTTCTTATCACTTGCACTTGATCCTTGTGCCATATTTTTGTTGTATCTTTTCTTTCTTAGGTTGAAAATTCTTCCTTTTGTAATCTGTCTTTTCATGAAGTAAGTCAGCTCCACCACACAGGTGATATTTGATCCGGTGTAATGATGGATTCATTTATAAGTGGTTGCATTTATTTGATCAAATACCTTGAGATTTCACTGTGGGATAAGCAGTTTCATCCCATACAACAAATGTTCTTTGTGTCTTGTGCACCATGCATCTCTTATTGTGCTCTAGAGGAGTACTCATAACGTGACATATGTTTGACCTATCTGAGTGTTGGTTTCCTGTGTGTACGTAGATTTGTCCACACAGGCCATTTGCTGCCTAGAGGAAATCCAAACAAATCATCAAGCAGTAAGAAAACGACTCAGGGTGAGTCCTCAAAGTGCAAAATTCCTCTCAACCACATATGCAATGTTGCCTACAGCGTGCAAGCAGCATTGTGCATGTAATTTCTACTGTCTGTTGTCTATAATAGAGTGCTGAGATGAGCCTTTCCTTTGCTGACATCTGTCTCTTTCCACTTGAGCTAAGAATGAATCATCTCAACCATCTGCTGTTAACAATGGATGATTGAGATACATTCAGCATGTATCATAGCAATCAATCTTATATGTATGCATGTATGTTTAAATGCTGTTATTACATATCAGGAAGAGTGAGTGAAAAAGAGAATATATCAAAGAGCTTTGAACGATTACGGTTTGTGTTCTACATAAGGTGTAATTCATAATTCAGGATTGAGGGCTTCTCCTGATTGAATTGATACCTTAATTGAGTCATCAACCAAGTTATGAAATTTATTATTAAAAATTTATAGCTGTTTCATTTATCAGAAAAAAGTGGAACTCATAAAGAACACCATGGAAATTGTGATTAATATATCTGTTTTAGTTATTTCTTTTTTGATTAAAAACAAATTCCTTGTGTAACTATTGTATGGAATTTTGTGTGGGTCGCTGATATGTGATTGGTGATGTGGTTATTGGAAGTTTTAATATTGTGAGTGCAAAATATTGAAACTCAGAAAACGCATTAAAAAAAAAAAATGGAAGTCAGAAAGAATGCTGTGGATTTGTTACTAGTGTGAGTATTGTTACTAGTGTTAGTATTGTTACTAGGTGTTCATGATTGCAGTACTACATCGCAACTTTGATCCTACTGCTGAACTATGATACAAAAAGGAAAATTATTTTCAGAAAACTAATGCATATGGATTGTATAACTTAAATCATGCATGCATTTCTATTATAGCAAAGTAAAAGGCAGTGTCATGACCTTTCCAAACTTTTAACTGCTGCAATCAATGTTAGGTGATGCAAGCACATGCATATAAGAGTTATAAGGTAAACTTGACTTGTCCTTTGAATTGTTTATTCTCCCCATCCTAGACAAACACGGAGAGCAAAGAATACGTAGGATGAAAACACTTTCTGTGCCCATGATGAGGTCTTTGACTCCATTCTTACCAAAGGGTAGGTGCCCAAGTCCCCATTGAGTTACCCACTTTTGGGAATGGGGTTGAGGTCGTGGTGGTAGCACCACTTGAGCCTCAGCTACCAGTCTAGGTTTCCCTTTCCACTGACGCATTCGAAAACCGCTAATTATTTCTAAAAACGGGTAGGGGCCTGTATTCCCCACTGATCTACCCAAAAATAAATAAAATAAGTGTTGGGATAATTTGAAATCTTTAGTTGATTTTTGGATTAAAGTAATATTTTTTGGTGTGGATAAATCTATTATTTTCTTAATTGCAGTTTTATAAATTTTCATGTTGTAGTGCGAGATAAAAGGCTGTGGGTGGTTGATGAACTTAGTCTTTCAAACCTTTGTTATTCATCTTTTCATAGATTAATTGGAGATATTATGATAAGATAATATTTCATGCACATTTCCACAGAGGTGTATGAAAAGTTAGGAGCTTTGTGGTGAATCCTGTATGCATTGTAAATTTTTTGTGGTTGGTCTGGTTTTGATTTCATCCTGTGTCAAATATATTGATATTTTTCCGAACTAATCGGTACAACACGATTTGATAAGGTTTATGAAAGAAACATGGTTTGATGGATGTTGATATTTGGGGACCTCATGAGCATGCCTAGGTGAATGCAATCCTGTCTTCCAACTTTTGGGGGGGTTGGGCAGATCGTTTTGTATGGGGAGACCAAAGTAGGTTTAACATATGTTATTTGTTAGTGAGTTGTGTCTTTATCTTTTTCCTCATTGATTTTGTAATGTTCTGGGTGAATGAATTCATAATTCATATGTTGTGCATCTTTGGGGGCTTTTATTGTGTGTTTCAATGGTATGATGGATATTATTGAAAAAAATCTAATATAATAGAAACTTATATATGTTTGGTGCTTTTACTTGTTTTCATTTAATATTAATAGATTTGTATCAATATGAGAATCTATTGAATTGTAAATGGTAGGTTACTATTGAACTGTTGGATTAGAAATAATGTTGACAAATTTTTGTTTAATACATTGCTATTGTAGAATCTACAATGTGTAGTACGTCGGTTCATAGAAGTAGGGAAGTGCGATTCAATCAATATGGAATCTTGCTTCCATATGTTTTAGAAATGCATAATCCTATTATGTCTATATAATAATGAAGTCAAAGTCACAATTTAGAAATATATATTTTGTATATAATTTTCCTAGCAGATTATTTGACCCTAAATTCAATAGTCAACACAATCACTTTAAAATTTGCTCTACGGATCTAATAAGAGTCATCTGATATAGGTTCTAAAGTTTTTTTTTTGGGTTAAATATATAGGTTCTAAAGTTGATAAGGCTCAAGATGTGTATGGGGCTTCCTACTCTATATAATTGGAATCTTGACCCCTGGTAGGGGTCAAACGCATTCATTCCATACTAATGTAATTCTCGATTTCAAATTGGCATGGATCTCGGATCCATACACGTTAGAAATTCGATTCCAAAGATGTTGGAATCGTGATTCTAAACTGCAACATATGTCTATTCAACATATGTCAAAAACTCGATTCCATAGATGTTGGAATCTTGATTCCACATATCAATGAATCTTGACTCCTCGAGTGTTGATTCCAGGGGGTGGGAATCTCGATTCCAAGGAGGACGGAATCTCGATTCCAGATGTGGATGAATCTCAAATCTATTTTGGTTGAGACACTATTCCAGAAATTTAGGAATCTCGTTCCCCTGTAATTCCCACTGTACGGACGTCGATTCTTAAAACAAGAATCTTTTAAGCGGCCGCGATTCCAAGCTTTTTCAACAACTATGGTTTCAATTTTGGTGAGAGCACCATGCCTCTAGGCGGTTGCCTAGGCGGCCAGGCACCCAAACTGCCTAGGCGGCTGAATTCGCAGTTTTGAACATTGATCAGGATCCATTTCTTGAGGAATTCTTTTTACCTCGAATAATATTTGAGCTGACAAGAAAAAAGAAGGTTGAAGAAGGTGGTTTTGATGCTGAATTTGTTTTAGCACACTTCAAAATTCGATGACAAGTTTTTTCCAACCAGGGGAGAATGATGGAGGGAAAAATTATCCTTATTTTTTTATTTTTATTCCATTTCAAATGATGTATATTATAGTTTTAGTTTTAGGGCTTATTTCTAGTATAGTTTTAGTTTTATGGCTTATTTCTAGGGGTTTTTATTTTTTTAGAAATCCTAGGGTTTTTATATATATTTCTATTATTTCACGGGTATCATTCATTGTTCATGGGTATTGTTCATAGGGGTAAAACTGTCATTACGAATTTAAAGTTTAAGTTAGGATATATGGGTCAATGTATTATTTTGTTTGGACACTTTCTGTACTTGGAATATTAAATTATAATATACAGGAAGTGTGGGCCTTGAGGGGAGAATTCCACATGATTTTTAGAAATTGAAAGAGAGAAAAACTTAAGCTTTTGGAACCCTAGCTTGGGGTATGGAGAAGAAACCCTAGATTTCTTTAAATTATACTTGTGTTTAGCTTTGTTTCATGTTGATTTTACAGTCCCCACAAATTTCCTGCATCACTTTTTTAGCCATATAGCTACTCTTGCAAATCGCCTCCTTTACTTCAACTGAGTTAAAATGGGAAAGTAAAATCCTTTTTTGTGCTAGTCTTGGACAATGAATTCGTATGTCTTCTAATGGAGATATATAATTGCTAGCTTAGGTGTAATATTTTTGGATTGTCATCATAAAACTGTTTGAGAGGCGCCTTGAAGTGCAAGTTTTTGGTACTGAGAGGGGCAGGTGTGGGGCCAGCCAGCTAGCTCCAGCTCAAGCTCAAATTCAGTCTTTAGGTCCTGGGGGAGCAGAGCACTACGATTGGTGGCAGCGCAGCGGCTCTTGGTCAATAGTTACCTTTTTGTTCCGCTGTTTGGCTCGTGGTAATGATGAAGAGATAGATGAACCAGATGAGGAGATTTCATGGACAATTTTTTTCCCCCATTGTTGAGGATGTCATAGACATTGAAGATGAGAAACTAGAAGAAGAGGAGTACCAAGGTGAGGGTATGAAGAAAAAAACCCAGCCTCTCTCTTTCTCATCTGAAACCACGGTCTCTGTAAACTGTCTCCATCTCTCTCTGTGCAAATCCATGGAACTGGAACACAAGATCAAGAGCTTGTGGGGGATCTCAATGATTTGGCAAGTAGCTCCAACCGAGCTCATGTAGAGGCTGGTCATTAAAATCACCAGAGCATTGAGGTGCTTGCTTGCTTGTAACTCTCAGTTACTGAGTCCCTTCCTTAACCCATCAACTCCATTATCCTCATCCTTCACAATCTGCAATATCTTCTAAACATAAGTTAGGGTTTCAGAGTCATCTTTACTAGTTAAAAAAATGAAAGGGCAATTAGGGCTTTCTTGTGATCTTGAAATGAATTAGAACCAGGGTCTAGAGTTTGTGGAGAATTTTATTGGTGATCAATGATTGGGATGGAGTTTGGTGCTAGCTCTATGGGGGCATGAATTCAGGTGATTCCATGTTCATGTTATGTCTTCTTTTCCCCATTTCTTGATACACACACTGATAAACCCTATTTCTTGATACACACCCACACGCACGCACTTGCTGTGTCTTCTTGTACCTGTTTTGGATACACACACATAGATATACCCTATTTCTTGACACACACATTGTGTGTGTGTGTGTGTGTGAGAGAGAGAGAGAGAGAGAGAGAGAGCAGGGCCGCTATTGACAAAACACTTACAAAGCACCCTAACAACTTTCTGAGACGAGAGATAAAACTTTAATTTTTCTCAATGCATATCCAGGGAACTTGCAAGTTTTTTGCGTAACGAGCTTTATTAATATGATATCCAAGCTTGCCCATGGTTGCTTGAAAATGTAACTTCATGCGTTGTCACTTTAGACATAATATTCTCTTCATTGTTTGACATTGGCTGTATTGCGTTTTTCTTTGAAATCTGCTGCTGACTAGCCAAGACCTATTATGAAGCATAACTTGGTGGGATTAGCGCAAAGATACCATCCCATTTGGTGCTTATCCTTCTAAGGGTTCGAACTTTTCCAATAACTTAAGATTAGATATCCACTTTTGTTTAATATAGAATTGTTTCTGGATTATGTGCACCTGTTGTCTTCTTGGATATCCTTTGCAATGTGAAATTTGTTGGCATGAGATATTAGGTATCCAGTGGCTTATACATACTTCGCAAAAGCTACGTCTGAGTGATCGTGCCCTATGAAATTATTGTTAAGCATGGTACAACATGCTCTTGCTGGAGCATAATGTACATTAACTCCCTTCGGCAGAAGAGCTACTTGAGAGGATTTTTTTGATCTGAAATTTTTATGTTCCACCTAAGAATCTGCAAATGATTATTTATTAAAAAATGGATTTTGAGTTCTTCAACACTATCTTTCCCTCCCAAAATTGGACAAATCCTATTCAATTTTGGGTCATTATTTTTTCAAGCACAGAGACTCTGCAAGTTGAACTTTTCTTTTTTGATATTGGTCACTGGGTTCAAAAGATTTCCTCTCCCCATAGTATGGGGTCCAAAAAATACTCTTAGCTTTATCAAAGGTAACAAATGGACAGCAAGCTCCTATGGGAGCAGCATGTCTTTTCACATTATTGTTTGCACATTTCATCATTCTGATAAGGCACGTGATTCTTATGGGAAACTTTTTCTGACATTGTTATGATCTTGTATGCATTCAGTGTTAGGAACAATTCTTGAAGATGCACCACACTTGTCAACTTGATTCCAACACTCCTATTTTTGCGTGGATCATATACCAGTCTTAGGGAGCATCACCATGTTTTGCTGTTTTGCCATGTTTTTATACACAAAATGAACTTGGAACGTGTGTGGTTCAGTCTTCTACCAAATGTCTTGAGATTCCCCATTCACATATACATTCTTTGAATCAATGACTAACAAATCCCTCGCCTTAGAGAAATCTTATGTTGTAACCAGTTAGGCTACTACTCTTGGAGACAAGCAGCATTGGCAATGGTATATCTCCTTTTAGACTACTGTTATAATTTACGTTGGAAACAAATGTGGCACATACTTCTATTTTCTATATGCATGCCTTCATTGTATATTTGTGAGGAATGAAGTAGTAATACTTCAGATTTTAATCCGCTTTTTGATAATATATATGAACACATCAGAGAGATCTTAGTGCTGGTTCCAAGAGGCAATAATATGAGGGAAAGTAGACTCAAGTGGTTTGGCCATGTGCAAAGTTACTCTAGAACCACACCCGGTTAGGAGAGGCAATTTGGTTCAAGTGGAAGGCTTTAAAAGGATAAAGGAAGGGCCCAAAAGGACATGGATGGAAGTAGTGCGAAGGGAGGTGACCTATGGCCTGTCTGACGGTATGGCCCTTGATAAAGCGGAATGGCAGAAGAGGATTTGTGTAGACGACCCAAGATATTTGGGATAAGGCGCAAATGATGACGATGATGATGACTATTTATTTTAAGTGTCCCATTATTTAATGTGACTTAAAATACATTTTATTAGTGTATTCACATGTTAGTATGCTAAGTACTTAATATGATCTACGAGATTCCTTCACAATATAGTTAATGTTTAATATAGAAGTCACCATATTAGTAATATCATAGTCCAAGTGAGTATAAGTTTGATGATGTTGTGGAAGTTACCCATTTAATGTGCAAGTCTTCCACTCTCTTTATGTAACTGGGGAGGATTGGAATTTGGAAGTCACAAATTCGTTGTTTGGTTTTCTATTGCATTTTGGTATTGGTTGTTTTTGAGCTGGAACAATGCTCTGATGAGGTCGTCATATGGCTTTCGTTGCACATCAGAGATGTGGATGTCTTGGACCAGGTGGTTTTCAACATCTTTCTTCAATGAGTGTTGGGATGTAATTTATGGATATGATCTAGGATTTCCATGACAGATGTCCAAATTAAGACAAACTATGAAGCTACCTTCATTGTTTTGATTCGTAAGGTGGGAGGGGCTTAGAGCTTTGGATTATATAGACCGAATGGATGCCAGGTACGAACTAATTGTTGAACTCCTTTAAAGGAACCTTTTTACAAGGGCGGACTTTGGATCCATAATTTCCGTCCACAAGGCGGTCCCAAGCCGGTCATACCGGTCCCAAGCCTAGATAAAGAAGGAAGGTTGTGATAGGGTAGGGTGGCCAATATAAAACTTTGCCTCATCTTTTCATGAATCCTGAATCTATGCTATATATTCATGCTAGGGCATTCTTTGTAACGTGTTGTATTGGAACCTGGGTGCAATGAGAAATGAGCAAAGTGGTAGAACAAGATTCATGTTGCCGACCCCATAATTAGGTGGTTTAAGATTATGTCCACCCAACATGTGGGTCTAAGGAAATTTCTTTGTTTGGTATTGATGTTTGGGATTCATTAGTGGAAATTCATGCTGCTAAATTGGGTTCAATGCCATCTATTTACATGATTTCCTTGAATTTGGTTGCCATAGACTGATATAACTACTTTCTGTACCCTAATTATAGGGATAGGCTACATTTAGAACTTTGACTATACTCAAATGTATAGTGTACATCAGCCTTAGTGTACAGAAGCAACTAACGTCCTTGTCTAGGATTTGCATTATCAGAAAATTTGAATTTTAATGCATGTTACATGAGAAGCTGCTTTGTGGTGGTCCAAATACCTTTTAGTTGAAGCTACAATTTTTACAAAATTGTCGACAGTGGAAAATAGAATGTTCTGCAAATGTCAATCAGGCGATGCCATGGTCAGTTGCCTCGAATCCTTGATGAGCTAAAGATGAATAAAAGTCATGAATTTAAGGTATGTTTCATATGCAAAGTTTAATTGCAACCTCTAGCTTAACTATCTGTAATGATGGAATAAAAGTTATGAGTGATTGGTGTAAAGGCAAGTGAACACTTAGCATGTTTGAGGCTCCCTGAGGCCTCAAAAGGCGGGCTTCATGTGTGACTTTTGAGGTTAAAATGTATCTGCCTTATAGACTGCTAGCTTTTTGGGGCTGTCAATGGGCCCTTGTCGGTCCTTGGGCTTTTGGGCTGGGCCTGGTTTCATGCTGGAGGCTAAATCCCTTGGGTTGGGCCTGGTCGGCCCAAATATTTTCTGGACGGATTTTTTCGAGTAAATCTGTTACATGTAATTAAATATTTTTATAGGGCCCAGCCGGTCCATTTTTTTGAGCTTGGGTCTCATTACCATGAATTCGGGCTGGGCCTTGGCCTACACTACTTCGGACCTGGCCTGGCCTGGTCTGAACCTGGCCATGAACAGCTTACAGCCTACTTATGGCACATCAGTTGGTTTTATTTATTTATTAGGTACAATTTATTCTTTAGTGGAAAGATCTGTGCAGTATTTATATGTGGAGATCAAGTTCTTGGAATGGGGAATCTAGTAGTTGGCTCTTCTCTGTTCACACTCCCCTTTGCTTAGGAGCCAAAAATCTCATTTGAGTCTTAATGTTACGAACAAAAATGAATATTGAGTCACTGTTCACACTCCCCCTCTTCTAGTTGTTTATTCTTGTCCGTTGCTACAATTTAGGGCCTATTTGGCACAGTTCCTCATCTTATGCACATTTATTGAAGTGAAACATTTACCTAATGAACCGCCTCTGGTTTGTTGGCATTTGATTACCACTCTTCCTTGTTCCTAGGTGGTGCACACCAGAGGATTTCTCTATCTATACATATACACTGCTCATTGACCGAAGTTCTGTTATGCCCAATTGCTGAAACCAAAACCAGGTGTCTGTTTAAAGTAAGAGAAAAAACATGGTGCATATTGGGTTTGTAATCACAAACTATGGCAGCATCTCTTTGCATGTTCTGCCAATTGATGCATTGAATTATTGAATTGTTTTTATTTTTATTTTTTGCAAGTAAAAATCAGAATCTTGTATCTAAAAGCTCTGCTTTGAATGGAATGTATGCTTTATTTTTTTGGTTGATTGGCTTTTGCTACTTGTAATCCTAAATTCCTAATGGTTTGCACGCTTTCTTGCACCAGCCAGATCTGAGAATCTCTCATGGCAGGCAGAAAATTTCCTTTTGCCTGATTAAGGAAGTGAATGGGAGATGGACGAAGGTCAGAGAGAAAATGGGCGACACAAACCAGATCAATACAAGGCCATGCTTGGCCACAGCCAGGTATTAATAAATAAACTGAAAGTAACATCTTTTATTCTTTCTTGTATTAAACCTCCACCGCTCGTAAAATACAACGATCACCACTCTTTCCATTCTCCGTTATTCCACAGAAACCCATTCTCTTCAGCCTCAAGTTCCAGCCAGCGACTGAGAACTCCAAAACCCTACATAAAGATCCATTAGCTCAACTATAGATTTGAAGGAGAGAGAGACACACAAAAAGCACATTTGACCCCACCCAAAGAACAAAAACCAAAGAAAAAACGAACTCGAATTCTTTAGCAAAAGAAAGGAAGAGGCAATTGCTCATTCAAAAAAACTGGATCTTTTGGCTCAGTGGAACGCTCCCCAACAGTCCATGAAGGACCACCCGGCCTTTAAGCTGATGGCCCTGATGGCGGAGCGTGACGCCGCCATCCAGGAGCGCAATGCGGCCCTATCTGACAAGCGGGCGGCCCTCGCCGAGCGTGACCTTGCCATCAGCCAGCGTGATGCCGCCTATGCCGAGCGCAACACCGCCCTCCAAGAGCGTGATGCCGCCATCGCTGCCCTGGAATATGCTCGCGATTATGGTATGGGCACGGGCCAGCCGCAAGGCCCCCCTGGAGCCATGCCTCGAGCCCCTAGGGCCCATGTCGACCCCAACTCTTCGTACCCACCTCGTGATAATTCCCAACCTAACCACCACAATGTCACCGAAGCCTACCCAATATCTTCCTCTGAGCCTGCTCTAAATGTGAAGCCTAAGCGAGCAAAGAGACCGAGAAAAGAGGGTGCAAACAAGGCCCCCCACCAGGCTAAAAAGGCAGGTGGACCGAGGCAGCGTAGGTCGAAGAAGCAAGGGGGGTCGATGACTTGAACAAGCAACTGTCAGTGGCGAAGCAAGAGTGGAAGAGTCAGGATTTGGGGTTGAATCAGGTGACGTTTGATGACTCAACAATGCCTATTCCAGTGTGTTCGTGCACTGGGGTTTTGCAACAGTGCTATAAGTGGGGTAATGGAGGGTGGCAGTCCGCTTGTTGCACTACTCAGATTTCGATGTACCCATTACCTGTGATGCCTAACAAGAGGCATGCCCGTGTTGGGGGGAGGAAGATGAGTGGAAGCGCGTTTACCAAGTTGCTGAGCAGGCTTGCAGCTGAGGGCCATGACCTATCGGTGCCTCTTGATCTCAAGGACCATTGGGCAAAGCATGGGACCAATCGCTATATCACCATCAAGTGAGCTCAGGTGAGTGTGTTTCATTCGCCTGTGCGATGTTTGTGTAGGAGAAAGGGTAAAACATAACCTCTTTTTTCTCTCCTGTTTAGCCTTTTGTAATTTTACGTGGTCTTGCTCTCTCTTAGTGTCTTTTTATTTTTCTTTAAATCGTTGAAGCATTTAAATGGTCAACATGCATTGTAGGAGGGCTGCATGTGGGAATGATTGGCCAGTGTTTGCAGCCCTCATAGAGAGAAAGGGATGTAGGGTTTCCAATAGACTTTGGTTAAGAGGGCTCCAAATGAATTCTAGTAGCAGTGTATGTTGTCTTCTTTCGAGCCTTTCGGGGCACACCAGTCTTGATTGTCTTGTTTTTACCTTGTGTTGTATCATCTCTTGGTGGAGGCTTGAGGGTGGGCAGTGGGCATAAGTAGGCAAGGATCAGATTTGATGGATGGGTATTGTTCAACATTGGATGCAAATATGTTAGAGAGAGAGACAGGAGGAGAGAGAGAGAGGGGGGGGAGGAATTGAAAAACTACATCCACCAGCATGTCTGTGTGAGAGAGACTGTGACTGAATGAGATATGCCATGTATATCCATGTTTATTAATGATAAGTGCGATGCTGTTTTGGAAGTCATGGCTTCCTCTAGCTTCCAGTAAATTGACTTTAAATGGGAAGCAACAGTTTTTATCCTACCCCATAGAGCAGCTTCCGCTTCCTCCATCAACCAAGTATACACTTATTGTTGGTGGTGGAGGTGGCGAAATCTGAATCTCATTCTTAGAAATCATGTGCCAAGATAAATACCAAAAAACTTGAGATGTTTTGGAAAGCTAAGGGTGAGGTTTGTATAATGCGTATCCCTAAATTTTATTTGGATATAATAGTTTTCGAGTTGGAAACTTTTATGAAGTTGGAAAATCAATTTCAGTTTTTAATTATAAATTTTAAAATTTTTAAAATATTACAGGTCGAGCATATCTATAGACATTAAGAAATCTTGAAAATAAGCTGTCTAAATAATTTATTACAGGATGTGTTATTTTTGGGCTATGTATTTTTATTTTTATTTTGTCATATCCATGCAATTAAATTGGAGGGTTTTTGAATCATAACAATCTCTTGTAGAGGAATTGGTTTTTTTTTTTTGGGTGTACTTCAATTATAAGGTTGACACCTCATACACTTTTTCCTTCAAGAAGTTGAGTTAACTTACGGTAGAAGCTAGGATAATTTATATGATCATTGAAAAGATATGGTCACGAGTGTCTTTCACCATCAAGGGATGGAAGGTAATTGAGACTTTGAACCATCGTGTTTTTTCCACGTGGTTTCCACCTGATCTCCAGCCTTGTTCACTTACAGGTTGGATGGTGATGACACTCGTGACAAGAGATTCTCTACGGTCATTTGGATGATAGTATAGGATGCAATTTTATAAAGCCTTTTCCAAAGTAAAGCCTCGCCTCGGATCGTTGTCCAAAAAGTACTTTGGGAATTGAAAGTCTTCATGATGGTGCTAAAATTGATTTCCAACACCTATAATAAAATTGAAGCTAAAAAAATGGTAATATGTGAATACCAATGTTCGATTTGTTTCGGAGCTTGTTTCGGTTTGGTCTAAGCAATTTGTTATTTCGGTTGATTTGGAAGAAAGACTTTGGTTTTTTTTTTTTAAAATTAAAATAAATAGAATTATATTTTTAATTTTTTTAAAAAATAATAAATAATAATAATAATAAATAAATTTTTTTACTACATTTAATAACTATAGTTAATAATAAATAAAATAGTTAAACTAGTATTTTAATACTTTTAATTTTAATTTTATTTTTAATGCCTTGGAGTTAGCAGCATAGTAGTGAAAATTACTTCAATAATTCTTTTACATTTAAAACATTTCAATACTTTTCTACCCATGTCAAAGTCGGTAGGGTTGTATTACCTTTTTTTGGAGTTGTCTTTATATGTGTAAAGTAGGTAAGGTGGTGTTTTGGTTTTGTAGTGCTTTTTATACGTGGCATTCATAGTTTTCAGTTTTACACATTAGCAAAGTCTTAAAAGCAACCCCTAATAAATTCGGGGAAAGGTTGCGTAGAAGATCTATGCTTTCTTTACCATCTAGCCGTCCAATTTTGATCAATAGAGCTACTCACCGTTTGATCATAGATCTGACGTTTAAAATTATTTTATTTTTAGTTTTTTTTGTACAAATTGTATGAATATGAAATTTGGTATGTGCCATCTTTTCATTGAGGCGCACTTATAAAAAAATATTAAAAAATAATTTTTCTATAAAATATAATGAGTAAATTATCCCTTGAAGCTTTTAAGGTTATTTTGGTTATTTTGTTTTATTGAAAATATAGTTTTTATATTTTTTGTTAGTGCGAGCTTGATAGAGGATTGAACATCCAAAATTTGGTATCAAAATAGTACATAGAAAAAAAAAAAAAGTTGTATAAAGATGTGACATTGTGATTGGGGCAATTTTAGCCTTTCATTCAGAATGGACGGTTGGATGAGGAGAAGTATATAAGTTTTATGTTGTAAAGGAAGCATATAAAGCTTGCCCATAAATTAGAACACTCATAGCTATTCGGTTCGCTATGCTAGAGAGGCAAAACTCGAAGACTTCGGGTGTTTAGCCCGAAGCCAAGTGAAAATAACAACATTGATGAATACTTTTATTTTTAGGGTGAAATAGACGGTTTAAATAATATGTTACACTATATACTATTTTTAGGGGTTGAAATCTTAAATTTTTTCACAACTATAATGATCAAAGCCGAGATGATCGATTTGAAGATTTCCCGACGCTAGAACTGTCATTTTCAGTGAGTTTTGGGGTGAGGCTTTACTTATCTTCATAGGCTGCAACCCTATCAAAACATTTTTTCTGATAGTGTATATTGTGCACATGTTTTGCCTCAAATCATGTATACCCAACTTTGGAAGAAGGGTAACCCTCTTGTCAATTTTTGTTTAGCCTCAATAACTTTGGAATCAATATACAACAAAATATACAGAGGTTATAATCACCTTGGCCGTTGAATATGAAATCGGGTGGAGTCAAAATGAAATGTTTTTATATTTATTATACTCTAATCAAATTTTAAATGGTTTGAAGTGATTGTGAGTTATTTGTATGCAGACATAATAAAGGTATTAGGAGGTACTTTTTGTGGTATGCGATATGCATCCAAGCCATTTTTGACATGTTCTCGATGGATCGTATTTCCAGGGTGAAATATGGTGAATCTCCTAGTTAGAAAGAATGGGTTTGTCTCCATCATGAGAACGGACGGTGGATGCTTTATTATGGATGGTAAACCACATGCTACGCAGGGTTTGTATGGTAGATGCACTTGGTACACGAAAACTTCTATTTGCATGTGAGCGTTAAACCCTTCGTATTCTCTTCGCCACGGGCGAAGCGAAGCTTGTTGCTGTCGCTTCGGTCAACTTTGGCTGAAGTTTTGGTCTTTTAGGCTCAAGCAAAAAATTATATGTATAAATATATTTTTACTATATATATATATATATTGATTGTGAAAAACTCAAGATATTGCGAGAACTTTTTGTATACTCAATGATAATTAAGAATGTACAAGACGTGTATAAATATACGGCTAATAACAGTTTTGGATAGATACCAACCGTTATTGATAATTACTAACTAGATACCTATACCCATACATATCCATAATGTTGTGTATTTGTTTTTTGATAAATGTTACTACTTTTATTGAATATTAAGGAGATGTGATTACATCAGTAGAAATAACAAGAGAAGGCAAATGAGCGCCACCCTTTGCCAGCATATCCGCCACAGAATTGGCTTCACGATAAACATGAGAAAAGTGACTGTGGAGGAAGCCAAGTCCATGACCCGTAACCATAACGCCGAAATTCCCATGGAACATGTTGTTCCTTATTGCACCACCTAATCACATTGAGCGAATCCCCTTCTATTCAGCAGTTATTGCCACAATTTCTTTCAATAAACATCTTCAAATCATGGAATAGCGCACTTAGCTCCGCAAAATTTGCGGTTACACAACCTATCAGCCCAACATACGAAAAAATGATGTTACCAAAGCAATCACACAAGACTCCACCAATACCTGTTGTCCCATAATTACCGAAAAAGCTACCATCAAAATTGAGTTTCAGACTACCCACAAGAGGCTCAGTCCAAACACATTTTGGTCTATTATTAACAGAACCTAGAAGGAAAAGGTTGTGTAAATTTACCAAGACATCAACCTTTGAGATACCCCACCCTTTTTTTAACACAGAGAGCCATGACCAAATAGAAAGTTTAATAGAATGGATCAGTCTGTCTAGAGACAGAGAGACCACTTCGAAAGTCATTCTATTCCTTTCTTTCCAAACTTCTCAGAGAATGACTCCTTTAGCTAACCTCCAAATAATCTTACCTACCTTGTAAGGAAAATTGAGAGAAAATACCCTCCACTGATTGGGTAAGAACCAAATTTATCTCTAAAATACCAAACAACCAATACCAAATTTGCACCGTGAAAGGGCAATATGAAGAGATGCGCACCATATTTACTATCAGATTTACACAATAGGCATACATTTGGTAAAATCTTTCCCCTTTTTATGAGGTTATCGATAGTGAAAACATTGCTCATAATCATCAACCAAATAAAGACTTGAACTTTGTGAGGTATCGGCCATTTCCAAACTTGGGTAGTACGAAGGCAAGACTATCTGCATCGATCGTAAAACAGAATATTATAACATGACATAACAGTGAAAACTCCGTCACTCTCAATCTCCCATACCATTTCATCCTCCGCATTTGGCGAAACATAAATTTTATCTAGCCGTTCCATAAGCGCACACCATTTAAAAAGTAAGGCATTATTGAGTTCACTGTATGCCAAGAAAATATTCCAGGATATAGTATCACCACTCCTTTCAACCGCCTCGTAGACTTTAATCTTGGGCATCGTAACAATCCCAAACAGGTATGGGAAAACTGACTTAAGAGGGTACTCCCCCACCCACTTATGATGCTAAAAGGAAATTTGATTGTCGCATCCAACATTCCATCTGAAGTATCTTGAAATCATTGGCTTACAATTGGGAATAGTCTTCCACAGCTGCAAAATATCCTTGCCCCTACATCCCCCAAGCCAAATCCCAAATCTATCCACACCGTACTAAGATAGTAGGACTTGGTACCAAAGATGATATTTTAGGTGAAGAGAATGCCACCACCATTTGCACAATAGAGCTTGATTCACATGTCTAATCCAGTCTACTTTCTTTCTTTGGGGTGCAAACTCTTTTCCATCTAAAAAGATCAAATTTCTGTAAAACGTGTTTGAGCCCCAAAGAAAATTGCACATCATTTTTTCAATCTTTTTCGCAACAGAGGCTAGCATATTAATTAAAAAATCTGATAGACACTTTATTTATATTTATTATTTTTAAAAAAGTTTGAAGTCTTATCCGAATCAATTAAAGCATCAAATTGCTCTGTTTTGCTCACGAAACGGAAGAAGAATTCCAAGCAAATCTGACAACATTGATTAAACCACCTCGTTGTCCTTCAAAAGACTTCGCACAATCAAAATGTCCAATGCCTGAAGAGTCCGGGCCTCGGACGAGTTCGGTCCTTTTGTCTAAGATCATTACAACCCTTCACAACTGAGCCATCTCCTCATCAATGGATAGAAAGATGAGTTCAACTAGTGGCTGCCTTTTTTTTTTTTCCTTCTTCTTCTCTTTGGGTGTATAGTTTTCTCCATATTTGGTTATCTGGATCTTCTAGATCTATTTCTGTGGAAACGGCTGGTAAATGCTCTTTGGATGCCCTCCTATGTGGGAGTCCTATTTTTTCATGGAGATTGATTTCCATTTTTTTAGTATTTTTTGTGGAAATCTCAATTCCACCAAAATTGGTGGAATTAAAATTTCCGGGAAATCAAAAGAGAGCCATGGGCCCCAAAAAGTTGCGATGAGTCATATTTTATATGATTATATACTATGAGACTATTTACTTTTTGTTGTAATTTTTTAATTTAGCAATTAAAGATTGGAATATTGTCAAAATAAGTATTTTTGATACAAAGATATCACAATCATTTTTAGCCATTGGATGTAAAATCCAATAGATGAAAATGCATCATAATATTCGAGAAATTTTATTTTGGACTTTGAGCCCAACAATGATACATTTGCAACCACCCCAATTTCAAATATAACGGTCGATGATGATTGTGACTTTATTGTATCAAAAGTAACTGGGCTCATTGTATGCATTTCTATATTTGATAAAGGAAAAAATTTATATAAGGTTGAGACCCTGAACAATCAAACTAAGGTGCACCTCAAAAATTCATTAGAAAAAGTTGCTTCGACACTGAAAACCCTCAAATCTGATAATCTAAATCTTGAGATATATGTACTTAAGAAAAAAATGGACCTCAAATTTTGGAAATACTACATCATGTAATATATTATCTAGAGCGTTAATTTTCAAGATTTTCAAGTTTTCATAAATCTGCGTGATCTACACTATTTTTTAAGCTTTAAATTTTATAATTAGAGATCAAAATGAAAATTTTAAGCCATCACAAAGATCTTTGATTGTCAAACGACTATCTTTGATCCTATTTGAAGGTGCAACTTACTTTGATCATTTAGGGTCTAAGCCTTACACAAACCACACCCTTTCTAGAGTGGGTTGAGGCCATAAAATAAAAATAAA
Organism: Amborella trichopoda; assembly: GCF_000471905.2. The sequence goes on along the minus strand of NW_006499867.1, from coordinate 508,198 downwards.
AACAACTCAAACCCTATACATTAAATATCTTATTATAATAATTTTAAAAAAATATAAAATATGTAACTGACATATTAATTATATGTAATAAAAATAAATCTAAGATCACATATAATAATATATCTAATACTATATGTAATATTATAGCATATATTGTATGATATTATAACATAATTTAATACTATTAAATAATATTATAATACTATATGATATTATATTACAATATTATAATATATAAGAATTAAAATATAACAATATATCATGCATTAATTATTTGTAATAATCATAATAGTTATAGTAATTATATATACTACAATTATAATTAACTATATATTATTATACATCTAATTTTTATAATAATAATAGGCATAATATTATAACATATATAATATAGTATTACAATACAATATATAATAACATATATATATATATATATATGAAAAAGTCTTACCCTAACGCCTATAGGCGAAAATGAATAGTGATTT
>NW_006499867.1:493054-505879 GCF_000471905.2 Amborella trichopoda | reverse complement strand
TTTTTTATGTTTTATTATGAATTCATTAAATTTTTTATGGAAAGCATTTCTTAATTCTTCTTTAAACTCTTGAAAAAACCAATCCCTTATTTGATCATTTTCTTTTGACAAAAATCCTTTTTAATCCATTTTTTATCTATAAAGAACTTGTCTTGACATTGAATAGTGATGATTTCAAAATCAAGGTCAGAAGGGGTAGGTTCTTCAAGTTCAGTATGAGAAGAACTACGAGTAGTAACCCCATATACAGGATGTTGGACCTGATTAGAAGCCTTCCTAAGCCCTTATAGAATAATTCTTTCATTATGGGCTCTTTCATAATCTGATTGGGGAACAGAGGACGTTGAAGTCCTAGGCGGAACTCTATTAAGTGGAGCGGACATATTTAATCTAGTTCTTCTAGATGATGGAAATTGTATTTCAATTTGTCCATCCGGATATTCAATGATTTGTTCATGTTCTCTATTTTCAGGAATCTTGAGTTGTCCCTTTGACTGAATAGACCAATTCCTGTGTCCAGGATATTGCCTTAAGTATAACAAGGTTAGATTTATCTATGTTTGTTTGAAAAAAAATCGTTTGACCTTTTGTATCCATTTGCCTAGCATTGGGGTAAAGAGCGTTCATAACTTTATAACAAATGCTAGGTTTTGTGATCCCGGATCCATATCAAAACTTTGAGTTTTTAGATTTAGAGTTAAAACTTTTAACAAATTAGGATCAGATAAGCCCACAAAAAAATTGGAAACAATTAAAATAGATAGGGCCATTGCAAAGACTCGACTCAACGATTCATAATAAAGAATCAGTGAATCTTTTGTGCCTATTATCCCTTAAGCAAAGTAAAACAGAATTATTTAACTTTGTTCTGGTTAAGGGCTTAACAACTATTTAGACAAGACCAATTCGCATATGGTTAAAATCTTTCTTTTTATGTTCCTCAATCATCCTTGAGGATAAAAGTTGGAAACTATCTTGGGTTTCCATGACAGATATAAGTTTTTCCATTGTTTTAATAGAAAAACTACTTTTGAACTCAAAAATCCCTCTTTTATAAACATCTGTTACGGGAACCTTTGGAATATTTCAATTTTGGACTTGTTTTTCGATGTTGTCAATAATAACCTCTTCTTTATTGTTTACTCGAACAGTGTTAGAAGAAGCTATCCTATTAGATAACATCCTAATAAAATATGCCATTTTGACCTTATAACTATTAACCGAGTCAACCGGAAATTGTCTCTGCACCTTTTTTGACTTTTCTTGGCCGTTAACAGTGATCTTTGGGTCACGACGACTTTGGTTTTAGTTATAATATCAAACTTGCAACTTTTACAGAACTTGGCTCTGATACCAAATAGAGCAGAGCAGGATAAAAGTATGGTATCAAAGCCAAGTTCTGTAATGGTAGGTTTCTTGGTTTTCTTGGTCTGCTTTTATAATGGGAAAAGACGACACCTAAGCCGTCTATAAAGAAATGGGAAAAGATATTTAAAGTAATTAGCAAGGTATATATTATGTCATTGACATGAAATAGAATTTGGAAGGAAGAGGATCATGGGCGATTAGGTAATAGATTATCAATTACCTAATCGCAAGGATAAAAAATTCCTACCAAAGCAAGGCCTTAGAAATTTATAAAAAAGAGAGTCAAGATCTACTTGTTAAAAAATTGATTCGAAAAAGCTCCTCACCATGGAGTTGTTTAGCTTTTTATGTTGAGAATGCCTCTGAAATTGAAAATGAGCTTCTCGATTAGTCATAAAGTTTTCGAATCCAGAGTTAATTTCAATGCTAAAGCAATTGGGTGTTTTGGTATCAAAGTAATTGGGAATATATATATATATATATATATATATAATATCATAAAATTATATAATATTTTATTATATAATTTTTGAGAGATACATCTTCTAAACAATCCAAACAGTAAACATGCATCTTTTAGGTCTCTTACTAGATACTATCCAAACAGTAGACAATTACATATGAGGAGATGCGAAATCCAAGAGACATCAATCCTAGAAGTTGCATCTCTCCAAGATATCCATTTTCAACCAAATGGGGCTTGAGGGCATGGTAACTGAATGCCGAAAGTACTCTAAAGGCTTCACTTCTTGAAGTTGGATTTTTCTTTTTCTTTTGTTAAATTTTGGGAACTGGCAAGTGTTTGATAACTTGTTTGGAAGCTATAGGGAGTTTGAAAACTTGTGTTTGATTGAACCTAAAATTCTAAGAACCTAGAGATCTGAAAATTAGCCAGTTTTGAAGTTTTTGATGAGAGGGTGCTGTTGTTTATGAATGTGACTTCAAAGGCATAGCTCCTCCACGGTATTTCTAACAAATTGGATGATCTAGATTACATGAGAAATAATAATAATGTGGTTATATGTCATCTCCCATGGACCATTAAGAACACATATGAATTTTCTAATTAATTCAAATTTTATTTTGGATTGAGATAAAACTATAACATTTATACTTCTCAATCGTACAACTTTATAAAACATAAAAAACTATGGTAAAACTATTAATATGCTCAAACTTTTCTATTAACTTTGAGGGGGATTTTGGTAATTGTATTTTACACTTTTATATTTAATATGGATATGCTCCAATGAGTTGTACACACATTCCATTTTACATCCTAATTTGATATTCGGTTAAAAAAAAGGGACGAAAATAAGGCCAACATTTTCAAAAAGATAGGTTGTAGATTTCAACCGTCTTATGTTGATCAAATGGATGAGAGCATTTACTGATAGTGTGTTGGTTGCGCAATAATGTATTCACTCTTGAGTACTGAGCAAGAAGGTAGGTTTGCTCCTGAAGTTGGATTTAGAAAAGGCTTATGATAGGGTGGAGTGGGGAGTGTTGTTAAAAATCTTGAAAATGCTGGGGTTTGGGCCGAGATGGAGGAGCTGGATCTTTGACTGTCTCTCTACTGCCTACTTTTCGATCCTTTTTAAAGGAAGCCCGATTGGTTTCTTTAATGCCTCTAGAGGGCTGTACCAATGTGATCCTATGTCCCTTTTCCTTTTTACCATCTATGCTGAATGTTTCAGTTTGATGTTTTATAGGATCGAAAGTAGGGGGAAATTTAAGGGCTTTCAAATTGCAAATTCTAACATTGTTGTTTCACATTTGCAATATGCTGATGACACGATTATTTTTTGTGATGAGAATGAAATGCAAATTCGGAATATTGTAAGATTTTTTTTTAATTTGTGAGGTTGTCATGGGGTTAAAGGTGAATTTGCATAAGTCCTCTTTGGTGGGGATTAATTGTACAGGCTTGAGCCTTCATAGTTTGGCCTTGGTGTTGGGCTGCAAAGTAGAATATTTCCCTATTTCCTATTTGGGACTGCCCATTTCAGATTCAAAATTTCCTAGTGCTGTTTAGGATAGGATCATTGAAAGGGTGCAAGTTAAACTTGATCTTTGGAAGTATGAGTACCTATCGTTGGGTGGCAGGGTCACTCTGTTAAGGTCGTGTTTAGCCAATCTTCCCGTATATCAGATATTGGTGATTCACATGCCGGCCTCGATTGCCAAAAGAATAGAGCAATTAATGAGGGATTTGTTGTAGGGTACATATGGTGATAATAAGAAATTCCACTTGCTCAGATGGGACAGAGTGTGTACACCTAAGCAGGAAGGAGGTTTGGTGAAGTGCCCATTTTAGAAATCATTAGTGGTGCCAAGTGCTGATTGCAAAATATGGACTTGAAAGTTATGGTGTTTGGATTGGTGGGGGTCGAGGCAAGGAGATATCGTATATGTGGAAAGCCATTTATAACTGTAGGCCAATGATCTCGGGGTATTTTAGGTGGAATATCGATAGTGGTAGACAGGTTTTTTTTTAGCATCATAAATGAATAGGGGATTATCTATTGAAGTGTGTTTTCCTTGATGTATACCGACTGGCTTCAAATAAAAATCTCTTGGTTTGCAACGTAGTGGAGAAGAATGGTGGTCGTACGCGTTGGAGTATTCCCCTTATTTATAGAAGGCTATCTAATATGGTACAAGCACAATGGTGTGCAATGATGGAGCTTTTAGAGAGAGTTTATGTGGCACAAAATGCTAAGGATATTTTTGTCTGGGAGCTCGAAATCGATGGATTATTCTCAGTTAAATCGTGCTACAATTTATTTTTCCATGATGGGGTGAGGTGGTCAGCATCTTCTATTGCTCAGATATGGAAATAGCAGACCCCACATAAATTTTCGTGTGGTTGGCATCACAGAATAAGATTTTAACAGTTGATAACCTCATAAAGAGGGGCAAAATTCTGCCAAATATTTGCTTCCTCTGTAAACAAGATGGTGAATCGGTAAACCACGTGCTAATTCATTGTCCATTTGTCTTGATTTTATGGCATTGGTTAATGAATGTGATTGGTGTTTCTTTTCCTCTACAACATAGTGTGATGGGTTTACTTCATCATTTCACCCCTTTATTTTTGCCTAAAGTGGGTTGAACGATATGGGAAATTGCTATAGGTACAATTATGTGGGAAGTGTGGAAAGAAAGGAATAGATGGATATTTAAAGGAGTAGTGATGTTGGTGGATAAAATATTTCATTTGATCAAATTGTCTATTTGGTCAAGCCTCTCGGTCTCTAAGGAAGGTTGGGGGATCTAAAAAATAGACGTTATGATAAATCTCTCTAACTTGCTCTCCCTTGGTTTGCCCACACGCAAACCCAAAGGCCTTTGGCTTAAACCGCCTTTGGGGTGTATTAAGCTTAACTTTGAAGAGAGTTCTCTTGGGAACCCAAGCCCAGCTGGGATAGGACGGGTGTTTCGAGATTCTGAAGGTAGCGTTTTGTTGGCTTATGCGAGCCCTATTGGTGTGGCAACGGCCAACTCGACGGAATTGCATGCCTTGCTCAAAGGGGTGGAGATCTTCAGCGAGAGGTTTTTCAGTAGTTTCTGCCAAGTTGAAAGCTATTCTTTGAATGTCATATGATGGTGTCCTAAGGAACAATTGGTCCCTTGGGAATTACGATTTGTATGGCTCAAGCTTTTGGATCTTTGTTCAAACTGTTCGATTACTTTCTCACACATGTACCATGAGGCTAATGGTATCGTTGATGGGTTAGCAAAGTGTGGGGTGTCTCGTACTTCTCTTTGTATCTCTTTTGATGTAAACTCCCTTTTGTGATTAATAAAAATCTCTGGATGTCTTTCAAAAAAAAAAAAAAAAAAAGATGAGAGCAGATGTTTAAATATTTGAATTTTATCTTTCTTTTTTTAATATATATTCATGGGAAGGAGTTGAAATTTGGAGTATGCATTCTTTTAGGCTTCAATGTACTTCAAAAAATATAAAAAGCATATAAAAATAAATAGCCAAAAATACTCCTAAATTTGAGGTATTTTAATTATTTATTTTTGCTCTGTATTTTTTATTTTTTTTATTTAGATGAGCCCCAATGAGGAGCAAAAAACCTCCAAATTTCATTTAAATCTAAGTCCTTGAAAAATGTTCGGGAAACAACATACAAAATGACCCGTTGATTCAAAAGGGAGATGGATGAGCACCCGAATTTCGCCTCTCCATCAAAGATGGAGGCCAACACCTCTCATATTTCAAGGAGTGTGAGCTTCTAGTTGCCTCTCCTATGTTATAATTCCTAATTGTCAAACTAAGAACTTCTACACTGAAAGTTCTTATTATCAAACACTACATTAGCTTTAGGTGCACAATTTAATCATGAAATGGGTGCCCAAAAGTCTCGATTATCAAAGTTTTGGTTACATAAAAAATCTCGAAACTAAAAAAAAATAGAAATAAAATGTCTTACCTTTACTCTGGAGCATTGTTTTGAGACTCGGCCGAGTAACTTGGCCTCGCCCTATGGCTGAGGCAAATTTGCCCCAACTACACTGTACATGTATTAGTAAATATGTTATATGCGAAATAAACATTCAAGTAGCGTATTGGTTTGTGTGTGTTCATATGCTCTACGTTGGTGAGGGTTAAAATCCTCTTCGAACCTAGAACATCTTACAATGGGGTATTCCAAGAGCTGCCTCTTTAAATGTTGTTAGAAAAAATTAGAAAAACTGGACGAAATGGGGTATTCCAAGAGCTGCCTCTTTAATATTGTTAGAAAAACTGGGCGACATGGGGTATTCCAAGAGCTGCCTCTTTAATATTGTTAGAAAAACTGGGCGACATGGGGTATTCCAAGAGCTCTTTAATTTTGTTAGAAAAACTTGGCAAAATGGGGTATTCCAAGAGCTGCCTCTTTAATATTGTTAGAAAAACTGGGCGAAATGGGGTATTCCAAGAGCTGCCTCTTTAAATATTGTTAGAAAAACTAGGTGATCTAACCGGTAACTACCCAGTTACGGGTTCCAATTTCGGGCAGTTTTAGTGATCGATCGTTATTTTAAAAATAAAAATTCAAAAAAATGTATATAAAATCCCAAAAATCAGGAATTTGATTTGTAATATATTCTTAAATATTTTTACATTATGGTAAATATTAAAAATTGTTTTGGCCATTGATACTTACTTTTAAAATCTATTTTTTCATTAATTTTCAACTTCTTTTGAATGTGTTTTGTTTTAATCATTATTTATATGCTTTTCATATTTTAGTAAAAAAAAAAATTGCATCTTTTTTATTTTTTTCAACAGTTTTTTGGCCACTCGAGACTTTCCCCGTTAGAACGGTTGAATCGGCCGGTTTACCTGTTAGACTGGTTAAACTGCTTCAGGCCCCATGCCCGGTTAATCGTTCCGGTTCAATTTTGGGAACACTACTCTTTAACCAACATGCCTAAGCTTGAGGATTCGAACCTAAATCATCCCATATGGAGGAACCCCAAAGGGATAGACCTAACCATTAGGTCATTAAATGCTCATTGTCATAAAAATGAAAACTATAATATATGTAAATTAATATTTTTGCGTTGATTTTTTTTTTAAACTTGAACTGTACTCGGACGAGTTACTTAAACTCGCCCGTGTAACTCAGCTCGGGCAAAGGCCAAGTACCTTGGCCGAGTCGATTTTCTGAATACGGCTCTGGAGAAATGTTTGACATCCCACAAAACTTAAGACATCATACATTGTGTAGTCTGCAGTCTCGAGGGTTTATGTGAAAGGAGAACTTTTGCCTTCACTACATTGTGCTTGCAGGCCTTCCAACATCCCAACAACAGGCATAAAATTTTAGAGAGGAAAGATACACCTTAGCCTAATGTTGATGCTACAGGCTAAGAAATTGCTAGCATGCTAATCTCAATGCTTTCGTTCAATCCATTTATAGGTCTTAAACGCCAAAGCACCATTTTTTATTTATAGTTATTGATGTAAATACACGAATCTGACTTGGAATCGTCCAAGTAAGATCAAAACCAAGAGTGGACAGTTGCAGTTTGGAAACCCCCGTTGTAATTCCCAATTTTCATCTTTTATTCGAAGTGGGAACCGCCCGAATCTGATTTGGCAAATCCGAATGGGATTCGTGATGGGATTTGTGATGATTCGGGCCCATTCCTAATTCTAAATCATTTCTAAACAAGCCTTATTTGAATTGAAATCCCGAAATACTCGAGCTATTGAGAGCTCTTCCTCCTTCACAGAACATGCTATAAATGTACGGGCTACCAACTGAGTGATGATATTTGAAATTTTAATTTGAAAAAATGTTTTCATTGTGATGGTATTTGTAAATTTCCAAAATAATAGAAATTTGTTTCGAAGGAATTATGGGTTGTGGTAACTAGGAGCTGGAAGTTTCTAGAAAGTTGGAAGTTGTATACTTTTTGAAGCAGGATTTATTGATGGTTGGAATTGGTAGATATTGAGTTTGACAACTTGTTTGTAATTACGAAAAGTTCAAGAACCCCATTTTTAACTGAACATGGAATTCTGGAAACTTGGAGATTTGGAAATAAACTGTTCATTTCGAATTTAACATTGATGAGAGAATATTTTTGGTTCAATGTAGAAGATTTTAAAATCATATGGCATCTGCAATAGGTCTAACCAAATGGATGGTTCGGATAAAAAAAGAAAAGAAAAAGGAAATTGCTATTCTTTTGCATAAAATTCTATCTAATTATCTATTTTCATTCTATAAAAACATTGTGTTTATCATCTCATAGTCCTTCCATAATGATTCATACTCTTTTATTATTGCTCCTTTTATTATTCTGTGTAAGGCTTGCCATGGCCATTGATTCCAATCATGAATATTGTTCCCTTACAAACATACAAGCTATCTAAGAGCTTGGTGCTCTTAATGCCTATATGTTAGATTACATTTTCAGAGATCTTGAAAAGGTGTACATTAAGTTGCACAATGAAGGTATACTAGAAGAACAAGAGATATTGTGTCAAATGAAGTTCAACTCTGATATGATGTACTGGCCTCCCCTTTTTATAAATATGTAAAACTTTTGATTCAACATCAAACCACCCCAGAGACAGATTAGGGTGATCATTTTTTTTTGTATCATGATTATCATCATCATCAGAGTTTTTTTCCGACATTTTCTCTATATGAGCTCTTTATAGCCCCAACTTAACAACCAAATATTTATGATCTTTGAAATAAGACGTATCAAAAGTAGTAGTGATTATAACCACAAAATAAGTGTGCACCGTAACAAAAAGCAAGTGTATTATTAGAGCTTCCCTCTATGCTACTAGAATTACATTTTGATGACATAATATATGAACATATGCATATGTAACTAAATGGGGTAGCACCATGGACATTTACTACAGTTGTGTTTAGTCACTGAAATTAATCCGTATCGTATTTTAATATGGGATTGTATACAATAAGACCATTTACCTTTGATATAAAGTAGTCACAATTACTTACAACCATCCGATGTGAAATTTGATAGCTTGGATGTGTCATAAAGTTCGAAAAAATTTCTTTTGAAGTTTGAGCTTAGTCAATGAAATAATTGCAGCCACCCAATTTCACATACAGCGATCAAGATTAATGTAACCACTTTGTACCAAAAGTAAATGGTCTCATTCTATACTTTCCCTTCTAAAATTATCAAAATGTTGATTGACTTCCGCTAGTGTTGAAAGACCAATGTGATGTTTTATTATATCCATTTGACTTCCAATTCATATTCCTCCCATGAGTTGTATATCTCAAGTTGTTGGCCTCTAAAAAATACGTAATATCTTGCACGAGCTATTGCATGTATGTTTACAGCCAAACCTTGGAAGATTCAAATGAAATCTTCTTTGATTTATATTTTAAACTATATGAATTAAAATAGGTAAAGTTAGTGGGTCCCGTCGAATTACATATCACATAGTTTAGCTTCACAACTTCCCTCTTATGATCCGTTGGCCATGCCGGCTTAAAATTGCGTAAAAAAGGAAAAAAGCTAGAACCAGAAAACTTTAAAAAGAATGGGAAGAAAGATTTTTCAAAAGAACGTTAAGGAAATAAACTAGAAAATTACAAAGACAGAAGAAAGAAACTACTTACTTGGCAAGCCAGGTCCCATGCTCGAGACCCAGAGGTGGTCTCTCATATTAGACTTTGCAGTTGAGACATTTATTCTTAAACCCTTGAATTTCACTTGAGATATTGGTTATTTTGATAGGGAATTCAAGCATAGGATTTCCCTAGGGTTTTTCTTTAACTAGAACCATGGTTTTGGACTTCATTGCCAAGCGGTTATCTGGTTTGAAGGTTTAATGGCTGATGTAGTTGCAAAGAATTAGGGTTGTGAAGCTAATGGTAACGGACAAATGTTTATATAGAGCAAAGGACCCTAGAAGAAAGTATCGAGTTTTCAAATGCTTCCAGAGGGTCGGTGGAGTTCGCAATGAGGGCCCCGTTGCTACTAGCAATGTGTTCTGCATCACTGAGCTCCAGACGCCTCTGGATAATATGGTCTAGTCTGCAGTGCCCATCGGTGGTGGTGGTCCGGTTGGACTCTAATTCATATATTGAGGTTTTGGTGAGCAATTTTTCCCCTCCAAGCTTGCCTATTTATGGTTTATCTTGTTGTTTTGGATGTCTAACTAGATTTGGATAGAACTAGGAGGTTCATAGGATACCCGTAGCCAAAATTTCAAGAGAGATATCACACTGTCATAGCCTAAGAATAGTATAATTCTATAAACCATCAATTCATGCCATGAGTTATAGTTCCCCAGTGCATCAATTCCCTAGTCACTTGATTATTGTCTTAAGTAGAAAATAAGCCAGGAGCATGAATTTACAGTTGAAGTAATAGAGATCATAAGGAAAAACAACATTCATCAAAACTTTATAGATTGACAAGCCAATCAGCGATCACAAATCAAAATAACTACAAGGTCCAAATAGCATCAATGAGAGAATTAAACATAGACAAACCAACAAAATATTCAGCATATGGCACTTCACAATTTACATAATCATGCCACATTTCGAATGCAATTGCATCTCATAATTGTGCAACCTCATCGTGATCCTTTGAGCTTTGAGTTAGTATTGTACCAAAATCATTTCCCATATCTGCATGTTCTCTCAAAAACCTAGCGAATTCGTAGCTTGTGCAGGTTGTTACCTCCTCTTATTATCATGATCTGTTGACCTAACATATATTTCTTTCGGTCCTTCAGAATTGAAACCACGCCTTTCCTGGCCCAAAAAGTGTGTTGAATGCAACGTCTAGCCTTTCTGGATCTGTGGGGGACAAACCAGTCCTTGCAAAATATCGAGAACCACTCGGTTCCTCCCATGAGACAGCCGTTCTAACTGGTTCTTTGAGAGACCTTCTAATCCAGCCAGTTTTGCCCAATGAACCGGATGGCTCAACCAATTCCCATGTTTTTTTAAACTTTTTTCATTATTTTTAAACTACTTTGCTTTGAAATTTGTAAAATATAAAGTGGGTGGTAGAGGGCCCATCCCACATTTCAAATTTTCTAATTTCAAGCTCTTACTTTATTAATTAGCTAGCCCCACACACAAAAAGTAGATTTTTGCCTTTTGTTGCAAATTTTTTTTTTTTTTTTTGAATGACATCGTCTACTTTCATTAATATAAAGAACATGGCTCAAGATAACAATAGAAAGAAGGGATGACGAAATAAGGAGACTGAGCTCTCCACTCCCTAAAAGAGAACCATCCTAAACTAACAAAACACATAAACACTCAACAACTACAGACCCAAAATCAATAGCAAACTCAATAACCCAACTATCTTCCACAAGTGACAGTCTTCCCGGCATCCCAGTCAAACCAAACCACATATCATAACCCTCAATATTGAACATCCCATCTATCAATAACCTCACAAGCTGAGATTGGAATCTATCAATAACCTCACAAGCTGAGATTGGAAGAAAGCGCCAACCTATACAGGATTAGCGGTGGCCATAAGGAAATCGATCGAAACTTGGTAGCACAGCTGTGGGGGTTAGGGCACAACCAGCGGCCAAAAAACCCGGCTTAAAAACGGGTAAGAAAGTGGTAGAAGAGTAGAAAAACCAAAGAGAAAAGGACCTGGAGAATAGCGCTACGAAAGAACTGAGAAGAAAACTAAGACGCAATGAAAGAGGAGACCAAACTCAATAAACTATCCAAACAATTGTAATATGCCTCAATAGACAGGGTGGGTTCACCAAGGTTAGGAAATTGACCATCCCCTATCTACGGCGTTAGCCTCGGACAAGATACAATGGACCTCCAAACACTCGAGGAAACCTCAAGGACCAACAAGGTGGTTGACCCCCAAGGAAGGTATCATGTTTTATGCGTTAATTCAAGCATGAAGATTTCAAATTCTGGGAAGAGGGTGAAGACATAAAGCGCTGGAATAAGTCACGGACGAAAGCGGAGGGTGGGCGAGAAAGGGTTGAGACATAGGATGGAGGGTGAAAGGGGTGGAAAGAGGTGACGAAAGAGCACACAAAAGGATGAGAGGGCAGGAGGAGGAGACCCCCCTCCTCCTCCTCCCGAGCCTCTCTCTCTTTAGAGGAAAAGGAAGAGGAGGCCAACTAAGAAAACCGGGGATATGGATCTAAAAGAAGTCCAAAAATGCTAAGAGGGAAAAAATAAACAAAAAACACCTAAGACCTAAAGGAGGAGAGAGGCTGAGGGAGAGGAGAAAGGAAAAAGAGAGAGGACCAAAACGAATAAAGAAAAAAGAGAATAACTAAGAGAGAGATGGAAAAAGCTAAAAACAAAACACAAAAAGAACAGAGGGAGGACAAGAGAGAGGGAAGAAGGGGAAGCAAACAGGGTTAGGCTCACTGGTCACAAGATGACTGCAGGTAGTTGGATCGGCAGGCTAATGGCTAGATTTTTCCTTAAAAAAGCTGGATGTAGCTTGCTTGTTGCTAGATCTGGCTTGAAAGTGATTGGATCCCCGGAAAGGTAGATCTGGCCTTTGGATGCTGCTACCCTACCAAAATTAATGATCCAAAGTCACACAATTCTATCATCTCTAAACATTCAAAACTCTACATATCTCCAAACAGGAATGGTGCTGAAGTCAAAGGCTAGACTGGCGACTTGAAGGCAATCGCTGGGGGTGTTGGCCACTGGCAATGGATGGACTGGGGCTGGTGGCAAGGGCTTGTTGTCTCTTTCGTTGCTTCTTCGATAAGAATTTTAGAGTTTGAGAACCTTAAAATATTGAATGGTGACATCCAGACTGGGAACCGACGTCTTAATATTAATGTATTTTTGCAATGCAATATCTCCAAATTTCTTTCGAAACTCGGAAAATACAATTTTTTTGAAATTTTTTTAAGCTGAAAACGGCGGATTTGGCCAATTCTCTAATCAGGATTGCCAATCAACAGATCCAACCCAACCTTTTTTT
>NW_006499867.1:461959-489537 GCF_000471905.2 Amborella trichopoda | reverse complement strand
CTACGAACATGACACTTGAAATTTGCTTGAATCTTAAAAACTTTGAATCGATTGTGTGCTCTTCTTGATGTTTTTCTTTAGTTTCTTCGTTGAATCACACTGATCATGCCGTCATGATCACGTTGCAACAAACGTAGCTAGATTTCATGTCCGGATGAAGATTTTGTCGTCTTGAGTTTTTGGCCGGAATCTTGAAATCCGACGGTTGGAATTTACTGCAGCTTCGATGCCTCTGTGTGTGAAATCCAACATTCATCGTACACGGGGTTCGGACCAGAGATGGCCTCGGACCTTACGCACATAATGCAATTGATTTTGTGTCAATCGAGTATGCAAGGGTCACGATTTGGCCGCCGAAGTGAGGCGCGCTGCTGTTGAATTTTTTGCAACTTTCTTCACGGATCAGCAATTTCTCGCTAGTTTTTCTCCCTGCTCGGGCGTCATCACGGGGTATACCACATATCGAAACGCTTGTCTTGACGAGACGAACACGCTCACAAAATTTGAGCGTGATCCGACTCGGATAAAGTGAGATATAGGCCACGAAATTTACTACCCGTGACTATAAAAACAGCCACCTTTAATGGTGGTTTGATGCAGGGTGGCCACACAGGAATAATGTGTGGCATACCCCTTTTCAGTATTTTACTCATAACTTTGTTCTGGAGTGCCCGATAAAGCCGAAACTTGACCCAAACAAGTTTTCAATCGTGTCGGATCCAATGGTGATGGTCCCACAGCAATTTAACGCACTAAAATATAGTTCTAGTTACAGGGTCTATTTTCGAGTGCAAGAGGCCATTTTTCCGAAATTGTTTCTTTGTTTTCACTGCCTTAGACATGTGTGATCACGATAAAACTTGGTAAGTGGCCTTTTGGAATGCTAATGAAAATCTTAATCAATTCTGGAAAAATTTTGAGACTATCAAAATTTCCACTGTTTTGTAGGCTTTATTGACCTTCTTCCTCTTTATTCTGTATCAAGGACCAAGGTGCTAAAAAATGCATTCAAAGAGCTTGCCCCGCCGAATGTTGTGCTTTGAGAGAAGCTAGAAGGACAACATTTGAAAAATTTCCTTTGACTTTATTACTTTTTTCTTCTTAGCCACAAGACCACGTGAATGTCGAGGAGATTCACGCAATGGTGCAACTAGGATACTCAGACTTAGAGATGCATTGTTCGCAAGTCCATCTGTGGAGACTTTTAGGGGGAGAAGAGACTTTTTTTAGGGATCTTTTCGAAGTCCTCACTCTCGTGTGAACTGTTTGTGATTCTGAAGCTGGGGATTTTGCATGGACCTCATCAGTCAGAATAAGGCCCATCTAGCAATTGAGTGCCGTGTCAAAGGGAATTGTTCCCATTTGGTCTGGGTTTCTTTATCTTCGATAAACAACAAAAGAGCCTTTGGTCGGTGCTCGTCTGCGTCGTGCACTAGTTATTCCTTGGGTATAACCCCTACCCACTGCTAACAAGTTGTTACATAGCAGGTCCAAAGTCATGGCTAACTTAGCCTTCTTTGGGTGTCTTTGGTTTGTCGGAATGATTTCCTTATTTGTTTGTTCTAGATGGTTTGCTGAGGAGCCTTTTGTCGACGCTCATCTACGTCGTGTACCAGTTGTTCCTTGGCGGGTAGGGTACCTCAGTTTATCGAGGTGACCAGCGTAAACTGATGTTTTTATTATACCGTTTTGCTATAGTAAAATGCCGATTCACCGATCCAGACCAGTTTTTGGGCAGTTCACTATTTTTGCACATATTTTCTCACCAGTTCACTATTTTTCTACACAATAAAACAACGACCTAGACTGCTGATTTACCGACTCATACCAATTTTTGCAATGCCCGATCCGAGTCACAGATCTATTTTTTGAATCATTGTTACCCACTAATCTATCTAAAACAAAGACACATCTAACTTAGAGGACGTGTTTGATAACAGGAAGTTACTTACTAGAAGTTGGAACTTCCTTATTGTTATTCATCTTTTGTGTTTGATAAAAAATAAGTAAGATTTTTAACGAACTTCTTTGTACTGTAGCTCTTCCCTCTTTTACATGTAAAAAAATTTCCGTGGAAAACTACAAAACTTAAAAAAAAAAGTTTGTAATTGGCGTTCGCCCGATAAAAAAGTTTCACCCTAAAAAAAATTTCTTCACACTACCCGCCTCTCTTCTTCGCACTTCAACCTCTGCAACTCAACTAGGCTCCAAGGCTCTACCTGCCTCTCACCTTCATACCTCAACCTCTCTGAAGCTCAGTTAGGATCTCACCAAGGCTCTGGAACCCTCTCCAAGAGAGGTACAAATTCTTCACAATCAAAGCTCTGGAACCCTCTGCAACTTTCAGCTTAAGCTTCGAAGTCCTCAATTCCATGTCCATCTCTTTGAGCAATCCAATGATGAAGTTCTTAAAGATCACTTACTTGTTCTTAACCTCTTCCATGGCGTCCAAAACCTGAATTTACAAAATTCAATGAAAACTTGCTAAATCACCTAGCTATAGAGGGACAAAAACACTTAGCAAAAGCTAGGTTTTTATAAGGCCTTATGGTTTTCTGGTTTTTTGGAATTCTTTGACAGGCTTGTGGGAAGTGGGCATGAAGAAGCTTCTGCTCTTGATTTCATAGAACAATTAGAAGCTCATTTCAATCACTTGCTTCTTAGGTATTTTTGTTCATTTTTTGACTCCATGAATATTTCACTTTCTGAATCTTCAGAGATGGATTCATTTTTTGCTTTTTTTCTCTGAGATTTTGGGATTCATATTGTTGCTTAAGATTGCTCAAATTTTTTGTTCTCTATTCTTGTTCGGTTTATGTGGAATTTGGGATTTCCTTATACTTGTGAAACATAAAAGAAGAGGAGAACCCAATTCAAAAGAAAAATAATAATAATAATAATACTTGGTAAATTCTCCAGCGAGCTGAGCTTGTGGATTATTGACCATTGTATTGGAAGTATTGCACAATGTTATTGTGTGTTTGCCAGATTGAGAATGTATATGGGAAATTATATGAGAAATGAACTACTTGCTTAAGATGGCATTGTCATAAATACATTGGCAGGAAACATGATGTCTAAGCATTTCTAGAGCTAAGGGTAACCCAATAGTTATGTTACTATTTGATTTTTTTTTTTTAGATTGGTCATTCTCTTTGTTTTTTTTTTTTTTTTTTTTTTATGTAATTTTCTCGGTTCCTGATTGTAATAAGCTTATTGAACGTCTTGTTCATATTGTTGTTCATTCTGCCATCATTGAGTTGATTTTGTTGCTGCGCGTGGAACTTACTGGGAATGCAATACAGATTAATTGAGTTATTGACTGATAGTGATACTGCAAACAGTCCTCAAGAAGGCAGTACAAGAAATTGCTTTGTTTAATAGCATCTAGTAATCATCATCGATATGTTGACATGTTGCCTAGTGTAAACCCTAAATCAATGTTATAGCCAGTTGTAAATCACCAAAAGTACGAATTATAGAAAAAAACTCTATATGCCATAATCTAGCTTAATGATGGGTGAATTATGCCCCATTTTCAACCTTGGGAGCTGAGACATGCTCCTCTCATTTGATGATGTTGTCTCACAATAATTTCCTCAATGACTTTCTCCTTAACGTTAGTAAAAAATCGATGGCGCGGATGAGATCAAACCTGACATTAGAGAGGAGAGTTGTCATGAGGCTGGTGATCGTAGAGCCCTGATTTTAGATTAAGAACCCCTTTATCTTTTATAGAGAGTGAATAAAAGCTATATGTTTACAGAAGAAGCTTTGTACCCTCTTTTTTTTTTTTTATTGTATCTTCCTCTCTTTTAGCTTCCCATTTTTATAGGGAGAATAATGACTAACGTTCATCTTTCTCCAACGAGTCTCTGAGAAAAAGTCTTCCCAGATCTCAGGGATATTTATCTAACTCATCCATATAAACATTGGACCATAGGAACGTTGGAGAGTAAAAATACTTATGGATAATTATAATAAAACATGGTATTCCTCGAAACCCATAATTGTCGACTAAATCCTGTGAGGCGTCATGGTCATACGTATCAACATCTCACATTATGACGACCGAGCATAATAATAAATCACATGCATACTCCCACTTTTGAGTATAACCTTTAAAAAAATATCTTGTTATGAGGTTTTTCTCACGCTTTCATAGATATGTCTCTCATAACAAATGTCCATCATGATGATTTTCATGCTAATACAGATATGTCACTCATGAAAACTGACTGACTTAAACATTTTTAAGTCTCATTAAACTAGTGCGCTTAGACAGTAGTTCAACACTTAGACGCTTTGTTAATGGATGAGCGATCATATCTTATGTTAGCAAGTAACTAACAGTTACTTACATTTCTCAACTACATCCTAAATGTATTGGTATTGGACATCTATATGTCTTCTTTTGGAGCTATTTGCTTCATTTTGAATTAATTTAATTGCAGCTTGATTATTACAAAATATTTAGATCGATCCATCAATTATTTGCAGCTTCAAGTCATCTATGACTCGCTTTATCTAGACAGTGAAAGTACATGCACTGCTACATGCAATGTATTCTACTTCTTGTGTGATCTAGCTACACACCCTTATTCCTTGCTAGATCAAGAAACAGTTGTCCTTCCAAAGAGGAAAACGTGCCCTGAAGTGGATTTACAATCGTTCTTATCCCCAATAAAATCTAAAATCTGAATATCATATAACTTCAAGCTTATTTACATGAAAACACAATTTTAGCTGCTTTGTTCCCTTAATGTATCTTAGAATTCTTTTTATTGTTTTCTAATGAGTTATGTCTACATTACTTTGATATCTACTAACAAGTCCTACGACATAGTTCAAATCTAGTCTTGTACATCTTACTGCATATACCAAGCTACCAATAGCTTGTGCATAGGGAACGTTTGGGTTTTCTTGTCCTTCCACTTGGCAATCCTTCCTAGAAATCTTTACTCTCTTTTTAACAGGAATAGACAATGGTTTATAATTTTCCATTTGAAATCTTTTGAGAGCAGAGTCAAGATATCTCTTTTGGATCAAGCACAACATTTTTTATTTTCTATCTCTAATTATTTTTATACATAGGATATAAGATGATTCTCACATATATTTCATCTCAAACCAAGAAAAAAGCCATGACATAGTTTTATCAATCATTTCTAAGTCATTTCTAGCTATTAAGATATTATCTATATATAATGAGAGTATTGTGAATTTACTCCCACTCTTCAAGGCATACACACAATGGTTCAATCTATTTCTTTCAAATTCTCTATGTAAGATGACATCATGAAATGTTAAGTACCATTGTCTTGAATATTATTTTAAACCATGTAAATACTTATTTAATTTGTATACTTTATTTTTTTAGCCTTTAATTATGAAACCTTCAGGTTGCTTCATGTACATGGTTTCTTTTTGTTCATCATTCAAGAATGCAGTATTTACATCCATTTGGTAAAGTTCTATGTCATAATATGTAACGATTGCCAAAATTATTCTAATGGATATAAACGTTGCAACTGAGGAATAAGTGTCGATATAGTCGACTATCTTTCTTTGGGTAAAACCCTTTGCTACTAACCTAACTTTAAATTTATCAATTGATCGATCAAATTTTAACTTCTTTTTAAATACCTATTTAGAACCTATAGGTTTTCTATCTGATGATAAATCACATAGATCCCAAACTTTATTTTTCTCAATAGAATCTAATTTTTCTCTCATGACCTTTAGTTATTCTTGTAACTTCATAGCATCATTAAGGTTAAAAGGATCATGGATTTCATCTAGGTCAATAAATTTGTCAATCTTCTCACTCATATAGACATAAAAATCATCAAGGTATGATAGATGAGCTCTAGACCTCTTTTGATCACTTAACATTGGGTGTGTGGGTACTTCAACGTCATCATGCTGATCAGGGTTATCTATATCCACTATAAGTAGTAGTTAAAAGTCATTTATGATATTAAGTGGATTATCGTTATCCACTACATGTATATTTTATGATATTAAGTGGATTGTCATTATCCACTAGATGTACGTTCTCTTCAATAAAATCTTCTAAGAACTCAGCATCTCTGCTTTCAACAAGTTCCTTATCTTTATGATAAAATCAATATCCCTTTGAACCTTCGGGGTATCTTATAAAATTACAAACTATAGTTTTGTTTTCTAACTTATTTCTATACTGATATGGAATTAGGATATGCGCAGTTGACCCCCACTTTTTTAAGTTGGTTAGATTAAGTTTTCTACCTGTTCACAATTCATAAAGTGTATAATTTAGTGCCTTAGTTGGAACCCTATTAAGAATATACATAGATGTACATATTGCTTCTCCCCAAAAGGTCTTGAGTAGACTAGCATGAATCAGCATGGATCTTGTTATTTCTAAAGAAGCTCTATTACGTCTTTCATCTATTTTATTTTGCTATGGCGTATAAGGCATAATGGTATGCCTTTTAATATTATATTCTTGGCAATAAGTATTGAAAACTTCGGATGTGTATTCACATCCCCTATCAGTTCTAAGAACTTTGATGCTCCTACCCTATTGGTTTTGTACTTTATTTTTATATAATTTAAATTTTTTTAAAGCTTCTGATTTATGATGGATTAAATAAGTATATCCAAACCTAGAAAAATCGTCAATAAAAGTGATGAAGTATGGCATCCCTCTACGAGTTTTAATATTAAGGGGCCCACAAATGTTTGAATGAACCATATTCAATATCATTAGCTCTCTCCCCTTTATTGAATAATTTTCTAGTCAATTTTCCTAACAAGCGGTGCTGACAAGTTGGAAATTTCACATTATTTAGATTTGGAATAAGACATTTCTTTATTAGCCTATTTATTTTGCTTTTTCCTATGTGGCCAAGCCTAAGATGTCAAGTATATGCATCAACAACCATTACACAATCAATATAACCATAATAAGTTGAAATTTTATTATCATCTTTCTCATTTACATGAATAATGAACACGTTGTGGTCATCAACCAAGTATCCCCAAGCATAAATTTGTCAACGCTTTCCTATTAATACTTTCATTGATCGAAAGCAAACTTCAAAGCCCTTTCTAATGAGCAAAGGGATAGATACAATATTTCGTCTCATACAAGAAACAAAATATACATAAGTTAATACAAGATCGATTGCCCCTACAAACAACCTACAAGTTCCTACACCTAATACATTGGAATAGGTGTTGTTCCCCATGTAGATGCGTTTCTCCCCAGCATTTGTTTCTTTGAAGTCTTCGAAGAGGCCTTTTGAACTTGCGATATGTCAATTAGCGCATGAATCTACCTACCTTCATTTGATATCGTGGTCTACATCAGGCACTCATAAACTACATAAACAACTTTATGCATCTTGCTTCCATTTCTGCTATTTTTTGGATTTTACGAGTTTCTATTATGTGGGCAACGGTTCTTGAAGTAACCTGGCTTACCACATAAGGAGCATTTTAGTGGTCCTTGTTTAGTTTCTTAGTTGTAGGGCTTAGGTCATCTGTTTTTTAACTTATTGTTCCTCTTTTTAAACTTCCCTTGAATGTTTTGGTTGTTAAGCTTGGGTTGGCTAGATTATGGAGGTTCTTGAGTAAGCATGAATTCACTCCTTTTATCTTTGTTCATGTGCCCTTGCTCTAAGACTAGTTACATAGGTAGGTTCCCTAATGTAAGAGATTTTGCATTCAACCTAAGTGCAATTGTTACCATCCTCCATGAACGTGAAAGGCTATTTAAGATTATGGAAACTTGCATGCGCACGGGGACTTCATTCCCAGCAACGGCTAAGTCCTTAGTCATAACAAGCATCTTATTTACATGTTCCACTACATTATTTCCCTCCATTTTAAATGAGTTATATTGCCCTAATAGCAATTTGAGGTGTGTTTCAGAGGTTCAGTCTTATTTTATTTTTATTGCCTCCAGCATTTTCTTAGATGTTTCATGATGCTCGAAAACATTAATAATGTCATCTTACATAAAAGTTAACATAGATGTTTTTGCTATGATGTCATCTTCTAAAAAAAATTTCAACTCTTTCCTTTCTTCTTTAGTCGGTTTATCAACAACTACTGGTGGATCATCTTTTAGTACATATATGATTATATATTGGATGATGAGATATTTCATCTTCCTCTTCCACCTCTCAAAATTGTTTCCATTCAATTTTTCAACTTTAAAAAGTTCAGCCATTACAATTCTACTAGATATTTGCTAAGTATTGAGTGAGCAACCTAAAACTTTCTAAGTTAAAAAAAAAATGAAATAGACAATCTCCCTATCTACAAGTAAGTACTACACTTATCAAAGATAATATAAAATTCCCCCTTATATTATTTATTTGGGGTGCATGAGCAATATCAACAATATAAAAAAGCAATCTCAACAAAAGTATTACTAAATATATTCCAATGTCAAGAAAGCATGAACCTTTATATTAAAAGAAAATAGTAATGCCTAAAGTTGGGCTTCTGAGCAATATCAGCAGTATAAAAATTAGAGAAGTAAATAGGTGGCAGAATAAAATCAATACCCGCCAAATTGTCCACCAAAAAAAATAACCCAATAATATTTGTGGGCTTTTCGTGAGAAAAAAAATTAGAGAGAGAGAGAGGGAGGAGCAGCCCTTTCGTATCAAAATAGAGAGAGATGATCAATATAGTAGAAAGTTTACCTAATAGATTTTAGCTCCTAAGAATGTGCAAAATAAGAAACAATGATCCACTTTGTTTATTGTATAGGGAACACATGATATATATATATATATATATATATATATATATGAGTTAAATTAATACAATACCTATATCTTGCACCCCCCTCAATTCTTGGACGATGAGAGCAAAAAAATTTGGAAGGCTTCGTAAAAAAGAAAAAATGGCAAACTACCTATACACCAATACTTGGTTGATCATAAAGATAGAAAAAATTGGGTGATTGCAGTAAGAAAAAAAATGGCAACATGCCTCCCTTTATATTACTATTGTCGTTATCTTCTCCCCTCATATCGTAAAACCTTGAGACACAGAGAGTTAGGCTCTATATGTATCATTTGAAAGTCTATATTACAATTGTTGTTATCTTCTCCCCTTCTATCATAAAACCCTAAGACACAGAGATTTAGGCTCTATGTGTATCGATTGAAAGTCACAGGAATAGAGGGGATCCTATGTGAGATGTTGATAAGAGTATGCAGTTGGGATAGAGGTGATTTGGAATGATTAATACAAAAGGGAGGGCATGATACTTATCCTTTAATTAAAACTGTGAACAAAATAAGATAGCAACAGGTGATATACTGGCCTTAATGGTGAAAATACACCCTTGAGTCGGTGAGAACCACAAACAAATGATCATTAAAAAAAATAAAATGGGCATAGATCGTAACAAATCACATAAGCTCTATCATTAAAAATAATTTAGGAAAAAAAAAGAAGGAAGATGCAACCTGGATCTCTCCGATACCAGTGTTAGTAAAACATTGATTGTGCATATGAGACTAAACCCGAGATCAAAGAGGAGGGTCGCCGCGAGGCTGAAGATTGTAGAGCCCAGATTTTAAATTATGAACCTTTTTACGTTTTAGAGAAAGAGAGATGAAAAGCTATATGTTTACAAATGCAGCTATGTACCCTTCTTATTTTCTTTTTCTTTTTTTTTTGTATCTTCCTCTCTCTGGCTTCTCATTTTTATACGGAGAAGAAGGGCTAACGTTCATCTTTCTCCAATCTCTTAGGGATATTCATCCAACTCATCTATATTAACGTTCGAGAATATATATAATTATGGATAATTATAACAAAACATAGGATTCCTCCAACCCACAGTTGTAGGCTAAATCATGTGAGACGTCATGGACATTTGTGTCAACACTTAAATTGTCTATGACTGTATTTATGCATACTAATACTCAATTTTAATTAGCATGTACATATCATAGAAATTTTTGGATTACTTGACTTCTTAGCAGTCCCATTTAGTTTATTACTTTTCTTTATTATTACTTGGCTTCTTGCATAGAATGAATTCTGTTCAAGATTTAATGGCTAGCTCTACAATTATTTGCTACTGCATTGATTTATGCAATTTTCTATTCTAAATCTTGAAGGCAAATATTCTAACCTTTATTGTTAGATCACTGCTGATATCAAAAGATTAATTTGCCCTGGTTCTTCTTTGCCTATCATGTCTGCTTCACTATTCTTCATTGTATAATATTCCAGCAGGGTATCAAACGCAAAAACTTAAAAAATCTAAAACTTTTTTAACATTCGAGCAGGTCGTTAAAGACAGAAACTCATAACTTTTTACGGTAACTTTTTTTGTTTCCAACAAAAGATAAACTTTCCATTTTCAAAAACAATTACTTTCTGGTTATCAAACAGCCATTAGAGAGGGGCATTCAATTCAAGAACTTGAAGAGGAAAAGGGAGAAGATCCTTAAATAGCGGCGATAAGGAAGACAACCCGTTTCATGAAAGTGGGTCCCCCTTTCCCCAAAAGTCCCCATTATCACGAGCCACTCCTCCTTCATCCAAGTCCACGCGCACCAATGAACTTCTTGTCCACTTGTACATAAGTGTCATACCACGTGGCAAAACCTCGTGATGGGCCCAAAAGGTCTGCCACATCAGCCAGCCTACAGTCAAAGGGTGGTATCCAAGTCCTTTCCCGAAGCGGGAATCACAAGGCGTTAAATGTGTGGGAAATCACACGTGGCATGACTGTGACGATTGACGGCGTTGGCCTAGGGATCGCCGTTGATTTATGGAAAATGTTGTGTTTTGTGATTTGAAAATAGAGGGACGAGGAAATAACGAGGGGAGGACTTAACGGGCATGTGGATCGCCATTAAATCGACGGTTAAATGCACGAGGGGACGGTGCCATTACTTGACGTTGACACCACCTGCCGACAAAACACAGAGTAAAGAGGGTCAAAATAATGGGGACTTGTCCGAATTTACCATCGTTATATTTGTAATACCATAATGTGCCTTTGAATAACATTCATTCTTGACGGCAAGGGCACAGAGAAACAAAGTGTAAATCTTTGGAATTATTGTAATCTGATGCTTTAATTTCTGCTATGTTATATGTATTTAACATTGTCAAAAAAAAAACTTTAAAATTATTGTAATAAAAAGAGTTATTTAGGTACAGACCTTAAATAAGTTAGAAAAATATGAGTTGCTCCATTTATACCTAAAAATTACAATCAATATCGGTCAACATGATTTTTTTTTTATAATAAAATTACCCCTCAATATGAGGATACTATCTTCGGACCTCTATTTTTTTTATTTTTTTTATTTTTCCAAAACTTAACTTTCAATCCGAGTTAAAATTCTCGGCCCGCAACAACCTCGAACCGTAACTTAAGTTTTGAAAAAAAAAAAAACAAGTTTGAGAATTTCATCCTCTGACCTCAACTTTAGTTTTGAAAAAAAAATGGGGTTCGAAAATGCATCCTCGGACCGATAGGTAATTTCGTCAAAAAAAAAAAAAGTCACATTGATCGATTTTTAATGTAATATTCGTATATAAAGAAAGCATATAGTATTTTCCCTACTTATATAGGGTCCATATGTAATTAACTCTAATAAAAAAAAAGGTGTGGTTTGTGTTAGATTGCAACCTTAATTATCAAATTAAGGTGCTTCCCCAAATTTTTTCAAGAGATGTTGTTTTGGTGTAAAAATTCTTAGGATGATGTAAGAATCTAATTTTATTTATAATTATACCATTTTAAATTTAAAAAATGATTCAAATTAGATGGATCTATAAAAGCATGAAAATCTTGAAAATGGATGGTTGTGTTGCAAGATGTACTATTTTTAAAACTTAAAATATATGTTTTTCTTCATATCTATACATCTCTATGTGGAGATGATCAATTAAATGTTTTTCCAACATCAAAATAACTTTTTTCAAAAGATTTTAGAGGTGCACCTTAATTCTACATTTTAATGTTTTCCTTCTAAAAATATTTAAAATCATCATTTTTATGGCTAATGGTCTCTAATATTAGAAACTGTGGTGTTAAAAGACAAATTTCTATAGGATTTCCATATTATTCATTAATTTAAGGATAAAATATTATATAAGGCTTAGGCTTTACAATAAAAAGGTATAGCTACACCCTAAAAGTAAGCTAAGAATGTAGTACTGGTGCTGAGAACCTTCAAACTGATAATTGCTCAAAAAAAAAAAAACCTTCAAAGTAGTCTTTTGATATCAGCGACATGATTTTCAATAAAATGGTTAGGGCCCTAACACCCTTTGATTCACCCAAAAATCCAAAAATTATGGATATGGAATAGAAATTGATTTCAAACGCTAAAAATGATATTTTTTGTGTGTTGTGACTATCCATTTCAAGCGCTAAGCAAGAAGCAATGCCTAGCGTGAAAGCCGTCATGCACAGATCTACCACTTCTACAATATGTTCATAGTTTCAAATTTGATGATGAAGAATAGAAATAAATTTTTAAGACACAACAAATTTTCCATCACTAAGACAACATTTTTTGACAGGATTTTCAAGGTGCAACTTTACTATTATCTATATTAACATTGTTAGTGATAATTGTGTTTATTTGTGATTGGTATGAACTATGTTATTGAAACTAGGGTACAGTTGGCATACAGATGCATCCGTAGCTGTAGATGTAAGGTGCACTTTCAAATTTTATCATGGTATATAATCTTGATATAACATGTTCTTAGGATTATCTCAAAATCTATTTTTATATTTAATTATAAAATTTTAAATCTAAAAAATGGTTAAAATCAAGTAGGTCTATAAACATATGAAAATCTTGAAAATGGATGGTGTAGTTAATATGTTGTAAAATGCATTATTTCTGAGGCTTAAAATATTTTTATTTTTCATGGCCATACATCTCGATGTCAAGATGATCAATCAAAGGGTTTTTCAACAATAAAACTACTTTTCGATGGATTTTTGAGGTGCATACGAAATTCTGCGTTATAAAGTTGCATCCTTATATAAACTTTTTCCTTGAAACTATACCCTTAGGTTGAACACAATTAGGTTATATTTGTCTCTAGCTCTTGGCCAACGGACATGGAGAGCAAGATCTTAGTGGTGTCCACTTAAATCAAATGGTTCACAATCCAATAGGCTGGCTGGTTGTACAATTGTTAATAACTGATCGGTTTATTGCATCTATTATAGTTTTCCATGTCAAATTGTAATAAGGACTTTGGCTTTCTAAAATACAAGAAATCAAGGGATTTCACCATAGGATAGTAAATGGGATTGTATATAGTGGGATCATTTAAGTGTTGGTACAATGAGGTCACAATTACTTATAACTATTTGATATGAAATCTGATAGCTTGTGTGTCATAAAGTTCAAGAATATTAAATTGTTTTATCTTGAAATACAATAGTTAAAAATAAAACAAAACAATACTTTATAATACAAAACTTTATGAATTAGAGCTTCACAATGCATATGTTACCGCTCATTTTACATACAATCCATTCGCTTATCCATGCACTTAAGTTATGATCAATCCAACACTTAAATATCTCAAAAAATGTACAATAATTTTACATATAACTAAAATTGTATAGATTAAATAAGAAAGAACAAGTTTCTATAGAGTGATTGTATATAGTGTCAACCTTATATTATAGAAGTAAGCCATGCTTCAAAAATTATTAAAACAAGTTGTTGTGATACTGAAAAAGCCTCCAATTGATCACATTGACCTTAAGATTTATGGATGCACAAGAAAAAAAGAATTTCAAGTTCTAAAAATTATATATTTTATAACATATTATCTAGTCCGTCCGTTTTTTTTTTTAAATAGTGTTAATATATCTACTCGATCCGTATCATTTTTTTTTACTTTTATAGATGTGAAAATAAATTTTTAGGTCATTATTGAAAAATTTTACGCTAAAACTAAATCTTTCAACAAGTTTAGAGACAAGTCTTATTTGGATTGTTTAAAGTTGACACCCTACCCAAACCGCACGTAAATAAGAAATTTAAATAGATTAACCCAATTTAATTAGGGGTGCTAACCCCACATTAAAAGGCAAGGCGTGAAATGTATACATGGGGATTGTTTATTTGCTAGGAACATTTTTGGGAATTAATTGTACACTCCCACTATTGAATCATGGATTTCCCCTAAAAGGGCATGCGGTCGGAATGAAACTCGGCCTAAATTCAAACTCAAATACAAATGAAACCGCACCGAAATTAACGCGAAATTTGGATATATCAAGATCTCAGACACGGTTTTGTAGCACTCGCTGCTTTAATATACAAGAACAAAGAAGGCTGGTATTTTTCTTGGTTGAAAAAGTTGCATTTTGGCGAGTTTTAATGGTCAGAATCCATGACAAAGTTGTATGTTTTCCGCCATATTTAACGGAGGTTTTAGCGGTGATTTTAGCGAAGGTCTCAGCATTGCTTGATTAGTTAGGAAATGAGGTCAGGTATGTGAAAATTATCATTTTTTTTTATAAGGATCTTCTTAGTTTTAGAGAAAATAGGGTTTTATTATGGATGGAGAGTTTATTTTTTTATAGCGCATGTTTTGGTTAATGTTGTGGAGATTTAGAGTTATGAAAATTTAGAGATTTGAGAATGATGGAAATTTAGCTCAGAACAGTAATGGCATTTAGGGTGTGACGGCTTTGGAGAGTGTGAACTTGATGTTGAGGGTAAAGGGAACTTTGATCTTTTTGAGTGTGCTTTGATTTGATGGAGTGAGCATTGTTTGTGAATGTATTTCTAGGGCATGCATTTGTGAACAGAGTTATAGGGAATTGTCTGGTTAATTTTATCTAAATTCAAAAATTGTTGTCTTTTGGTTTCAATTTGTGATAGAAATGGAAGAATCAGAAGATACAAGGAATGATCTGATGCAGCGACTGCAATCTTCTTTTGCAACTTCATCATCTTCCATCCCTAAATTCCAAAACCCTGAGAAACTTGAGATTCCCCAACTAAACACTTCTCAAATGCGTGCTCCTCTCCGTAATTTCTCTCCAAATTATAGTTCAGAGAACAAGCGAATTGGTATTCCACCTTCTCACCCCCATTTTCCACCTGCTTCACCATATTCCTCTCGTTCTCCTGCTCAACCCACCACCAATTCACAAAGCCCCGGCCCCCATTTTGGAAACACTCACTCTTCTCCTTCTCACTCTAGATCCTTATCTCAACCTGCATTCTTTTCTCTAGACTCGCTTCCTCCTCTTAGCCCCTCGCCATATCGAGACTCCTCTTCTACTTCTGATCCAGTTTCAACGGATGTCTCAATGGAAGATCGCGACACTGGACCCCCTAATTGTACAAGTTCTCGAAACCCACCTTCTCCTTTTCCAAGACCCAATTCTTTGAGAATTGGTGAGAGTTTCACTCCTAGGAAATTGCACAGGCGATCTCATAGTGAAATCCCATTTGGATTTTCTTCGTCTAGTTCCTTGGGGTTCTCTTCAAGTGGGATTCAAGGAAAAGAGAGCCTTGGAGTGGGTTTTGGAGATCAACCAGGAAAGCTTGGGCAATTGGTGAAGAGAGAGGCAGATTGGGATCGGGCAAGTGATGGTCAGTTGGAGGGCATGGGAGAGAGGAAATCAGAGGGTGATGTGGCTGAAGATTTGTTCTCGGCATATATGAATTTAGACCAAGTTGATGGGTTTAATTTGGGGCCTGGCGAAAAACAATGCATTGAAAGTAATGAGGATTTTGAGAGTGGAGCAAGTAGGACTAAGGCGAATGGCACTAAGGATAATGGTAATCTGAGCAGTAGCGATGAGGCAGAGAGTAGTAGTACACAGAGGAGGAATTCTAATTCTTCAACAGAGAAGAAAGAAGCAAAAGGAGAGGGCAACAGGGGTAATTTTGGGGCGCCCCATCACTCAAGAAGTGTATCAATGGATAGCTTTATGGGAAAGATGCAAAGTTTCGGAGAGGACCTGAAGTTGCCGCCATCCCCAGGGCCTACCACTGGATTGGCTCGACACTCTCACAGCAATTCCATGGATGGGTCTGCTACTTTCAGCTTGGAGTTTGGGAATGGGGAGTTTAGTGGAGCAGAGTTGAAGAAGATCATGGCCAACGAGAAGCTTGCAGAGATTGCATTGACTGACCCCAAGCGAGCCAAAAGGTTTGTTTTTCCTGAAATTCATGACCAAGTTTACTTATATATTTTGAAGTTGAAAGTTGTCATTTTGTTGAGAATAAATCCACGAAATAATGATGACAACCCAAAAAAGAATTTTTTTCATATATGAAAATCAACCTCATTCTTGATCATTTCAAGAAAAATTAGGATATCTAGGTCATTGGTGTGATATGATATATTCAGTTATACACAGGAATTTTTGGTGATTTTAAGACTAGAAGAGAGAAATTGTGAAAGAGAATTTTGTTTATTTTGGGAAATAGAGGTAATGGTCTAATTTTAAAGCATGTAATAACTGATAGCAATCTAGATTCAAATATGTTGTTACAATTGTAAATATATTTCATTGTGGTGCTTCTGTTTTCTAAGTCTGCCCCATTTTGTTATGTTGATAACCAGGATATTAGCCAATCGGCAGTCTGCTGCTCGTTCTAAGGAACGAAAAATGCGTTACATTTCAGAACTGGAGCACAAGGTTCAGACTCTGCAAACTGAAGCCACAACACTATCTGCACAGTTGACTCTGTTACAGGTATGATACCAAAACCCCAGTTAATTTTACTTATGTTGCAATAGGCAACACTATTTATGTTATTGTCTCTGTTACAGGTTGATACCTAAAACCCTTAAATCAATTATGTTTATGTGGTAACAGTCAATGAACTTATCATTTTCTCCCCCTTTTTTGACAAACAGAGGGATTCAGCTGGACTAACCAATCAAAACAATGAGCTAAAGTTTCGTCTCCAAGCTATGGAGCAACAAGCCCAACTAAAAGATGGTAATGGCTGCCCTTTACCTGCTTTTTCATTGATTTTCAACTCCATTATATATCGCGCACTGGAGTTGGACAACTTGCCATTCCGATTTTGTGGTCTCTTGTATGAATTAGATATTCCTAGCCAGATTAGTGGAATCTGTATTTTACTATCTTTTTTTTTCTTTTCATTTGATGGTTGACAATCTGGCTTCTCGACAGGTTGCAATTCATGTTTTATAAGTCGCTTTTTGTGGAAAAGTGTTACTGAACATTGCGGTACTAGAATTTATTTGATTAAAGTTGTTAATAAGTTGCATTAAGCACTTCCTGATCTCATCAATATGTTTCCATGTAAAGTTTGATTGGAAAGTGCTCATGATGCCCATTATGCATATCCTATGGCATATTTTACTGTTTGTTATCCTAATGTTTCTTTCTTTCTTTTTTAACCAAAGCAACCTCATTGAAGTATTCGATGTGAATTTTTATACATGTGTGGTATCCAAACCTTGTACTCTGCTAACGTCTGAAATTTTTATTTCTTGATGGAGTGACAGTGTTAGCAAAGTCACTCACTCCAGAATTTGCAATGGGCCCAATGAAACTTCCTAAAATCGGAAAAATATAGAAAAATTAGGAAAATAAGAGATCATAAAAACTTATATACAAATGGATAATGATAAAAAAAATATTGATTTTGTTGGCTTACATTGTTTTTGAATATTTAAAAAATAATTAAAATTCTTGGTTGAATAATATTCTGATTTTCAAAATCTCGTGAATCCGAGGTCTTTTGTGGGTTTTCTGATAAGTAAGCCTATGATTCAATGAGCAACTTAAAAATAAGCTTGGGTAACAAATTTCAACCGAGATTAAGCTATGGTTGCAAAAAAATCATGAGTGTGGCCAAACACTAGATCAAAATTTTTGATTTCCGAAGTCCTTAAAATTTTATCCCTCTCCCCCCCCAGTATCCCTCCTTTCCCAATGTGGATAAATTGTTGTATTTGGCGAGTTTTTGATAGACATAGCAAGCCTGTGAGAAATCCTCCAAGTTTCTTCAACGTCAGACTAGTTACTACACTAACTCACCTGGGTAGGGAATAGTACTCCCCTACCCAAGTGGGGGGTTGCACTACTGAGCTTGATCGACTCGAGTCCAAGTTGACCTGGCCAAGTTTTCCAAAAGTGGAATGAAATTTACGAACTAGTGGAGTACTGCACCTTTCTCCAATGTGTTTGAAATCCCCAGACTCGCTGACATATTCTGGAGTATGTGCCAAAGTTTTCCTTGCTTATTTTCTTTGTGAAGAATAAAACCATGATAAGCCATTGATAGAAAGTTGATGTAGCTTTGTAGCACAAAATCTTGAATAAATTCAAGTGCCATTAATATATCCATTATGCAAATGAGGTCTGCTCATCTCGTATTGCATCTCAAGTTCCTTTAGTTCCATCCACTTAATCTTTTTGATGAATTAGCTTCTCTCTGATTTCCTTCAAGTTCGATCATAGTCTATATTCTATAATTTTCATGGATTTGCTATATTGTTCTCTTTTTTTTATAGGTAACAAAGAGTTTATTAGTTTAAACTAAATTTCTTTCACTAATAAATCATCAAGTAGCACTACATCATTGGAAAGTATCTGCTGTTATGTTCATTTCTCGTTACACATGTCGGAATGAAGTAGAAGTGAGAGATATCTCAAAAAACTCAAGAAAAATCGTTGTTAGTTGCCATGGTCATTCCTTGATGTGGTTCTTGGAATGAGCTGTGTTTTTGTCTTTTTCTTCTTATAGGTACAAGTGGATATTAACAATTTTATGTTTCATGTGTAAAATTGGTTGTTAGATGGGTTATGTAATAGCAGAGTTTGCTTCTCAATTCGTCTAATTGTTGTTGTTCTTCTTCTTAATGGACAAGCTTGGGATTCAAACCTGTGCCCTTGGTGCAAAGCTAGAAGTTCCTAACCATTAGGTTACGGAATCAGAGCCCCAAGTTTTACTTCTTAATTCTGTTTTCTGCTATTCGGATTTCAGAACAAAACAGATTCCCTTTTTGTGCTTTTATAATGGCGCTTGACCCAAATGCCAGTTTGATCCCTAATATGTGCCTAACACACCAGGAATCTGATGTTATCGACAACTTCCCTCTTTAGAAAAGAAAGAGTAGAAGACAAGAATTTAGTGTCCTTGTACTACCATTTGGGGATTGTGAACACAATTCCATTGTCTTTCAAGCAGTTACTTTGTACGAGGGTCTTTGCTATCTCACAGAATATTGAACACCATCTGTTTCTTAATAGCACCCATATTTCAATATATTATCTCACATAATTTTGAGCGCCATCAATTTCTTAATAGCACCAAATTTCAATTGCTAATATATTGCAACAAAGTGAACATAATTTTGACATTTCATCTGTGGTTATGGACATTGCACAGAATGAAAAGGTATTAGTGTTCATTTAGTAATATAGATTGATCAAAATAATGAAAAAAAAAACTGTGGTTATAACTTTTCCATTCCTGTTTTTAACATGCATATGCAGCTTTATGCCTCTTTGACAAATGAAAGGCTCCTTTCTTAGTAATTGTTGTGATATAAACACTGGAGTCGACTCTCTGTATAATTTTCCCACAACCCACAACCCACAACCTATTTATCTGATATATATTATTGAACTAGTTGTTTATTTTATCTCTTCCTTTTTTGTTTAGCGCTGAATGAGGCCTTGACAGAGGAGGTTCAGCGCTTAAAATTGGCCACTGCACAGCTATCCGAGGGCCAAGCCAACAACTTGGCTATGAAATCCCAAATGTTTCAGATGCCTCAACAGCCATCTCAGCTCTCTGTTTATCAGCTGCAGCAGCAAAACAACCAGAAACACAGTGGAAATCATAGAGAAGGCAACCAATAGTTGCTCCAAAGTTGTAAGATTTTTTAAACTTAAAATAGAGTTCTAAGCCATTATCAAACCCGCATCTAAAATTCTACTGGAATGTATTTACTTATTTTTGTTGCAGTTGTTATCGGTATATTTTGATGGGATGTCTAAGCATATGATTGTGGCTCGTTTTGTGTTCCATTTCATGAGTAAATGTAAATAAGGTACATTACTTTTGTTGAACCGGATTTAATGGATTCTGTTTGCTTTTGCTGAATTGATAAAACTATTTCTCGGCCAGTGATACATTTTGATGGAGCCTATCATATTTTCCTTTATTTTATTTATTTATGAGCGTATGGGAAATGCATATATTATTTAGTTGATCCTGAACGTTTTCTCATTTCATGTCATGGAAAAGTTGAATGTCGCTCTTTTGAACCAGGAAGTTAAGAAACCAGTGAAGTGGAACTCATGTTCATTTCTTTATCCAAAACTTTTTTTATTTTTTTAGGAGGTAAATCTCTCTCTTTGATTAAATGAGCAAATTGGTGTTATTGTAGATTTCAAAATTAAATTGAGTATTTGTATCACAATTAATGTAGATGTCGAGAAGTGGGCCTTGCTATTCTTTATCTGTGAAATTATTGGATGTGGATGATCTGAGGTCGTTTTTATTGCAATCGAAAAACTCTAATTAAACTAGGATATGCACTATAAAGATTGATGATTATAGTGAAAAGCCTTTGCCCTTGATGATTATGAAATTAAGCTCGTGATTATCTCGGAGCAAGGTTTTAAAAATTGCTGATCAAGATTGGAATCGTCCAATCTAGATTTGAAATTTTCAGGTCTAAGGGAAACCCATGAAATAGTTGGTTTTACCTAGTTCTTATTGAAAGTTGGATTATGTGAGTAAGCACTATGTATATATTGAATTATTTTTCTATACCGGCAAAAATTACTTACAATGTCTTATTACAAGCAACCAAACAAATAAAAACCGGTTATCAATTGTTACCTCTTCAAATGCAATTCTTTATTCAACAATCAAAACAAGACTTATTGCATTATGAGAAGAGAAGAATAAATCACAAATAAAGATTTAGATATTTTTCTTTTTAATGGTGCTTGGGATTTATGATCGGTATTTTGATTCTTTTATTTATAGCAAAACTCTCTTAGCGGCATATGGATCTCGATCTAGAACTAACTATCTAATGCCTTGATATCTTAGTCTTGTTCGTGTTTTTTTGGTTTGATCTTTGGAGAGAGAGGGAGCTAAATTAAAGAGAGAGGGAGAGATCTACGAGCAATGGGATCATCCCTTTGCTGCTCAAAAATCAAACTACCACAAGTTTAATTTTAACTTGGCTGTATCACTTAGAAACGAGAGAGAGATGATTTGGGCATACTCTCTTGGCTTGAGAGAGATATTTGGGCATGCTTTTTTTTGGTTAGAGAGAGATTTTGGTTAAGGCGTGCCCTCTTTAGAAAAACTTGAGAGAGATCTTCAGCTTATTAAAAAAATTTGAGAGAGATCTTGACGCTCTAGGTGGAGCATGCCGTTTGTAAAGAGATCTTTGAGAGAGAGATAAACCCTTGGAAAGAGAGAGATCTTGAACTTATTAGAAAAACTTAGAGAGAGATCTTGAATTTAGAAAAACTTGAGAGAGATCTTAAAGCTTTAGGTGGGGTATGCTTTCTATAGGGAGATCTTTGAGGGAGAGAAAAACTTGAGAGAGATCTTGAAGCTCTAGGTGGGGCATGTCACCTATAGAGAGATCTTTGAGAGAGAGATAAACCCTTATAAAAAAGACGGAGATAAACTATTATAAAGAGAAGATAGAATAGGTGTAGAGATTTTATGTAATGGAATAGTCTCTTTTTATAGATTTTTTATACCTTGGGGTTTGTTTCAATTCGTTGGGTGAAATCTTAACCGTCGACTTAGAAAAACTTGTGGGGTGAGAGATTTGAGCGATCGATCTTTTTGATCCACTATTAAGATTCATAGATATGAGTTAGAGCTTAATCTTCTTTTTTTATATCTATTCCCATCAAATATTTAAATAAATAAAGTATATATCTTACTTTTTATTTTAATATATCTAATCATTATTTTTTGGATCGAGCAATTTTAATTCAAAGATTTACCAAACAATTCAAATATTTAATCTTATTATGCAAGTTAGCTATACCCAAAATAAAATCAAACAAATAAGGCGATAACTATCACCCAATCTTGGAGAACAAGTTAGTCGTTATAGGTGGGACGTGCAACCTTGGCCCCACCCAAACTTGGAGAACAAGTTAGTCTTTATGGGTGGGACGTGAAACCCTAGCCCCACCCAATCTCACATGTTTTAAATTGGACCCCCATATTTATGGAATGTCCCATATAATTTTAGAAAATATTTTATTTTGGGAAAAGTTTATATAGAGCCTAAGTTCTAAACAATCAAATTAGAGCCAACTTCAAAACATTCATTAGAATAGGTCGTTTTGATACTTGATTATCATTAAATTGATCATCTCGACATTAAGATTCATGAACATGAGAATAAAATGAATTTCAAGTTTTGGAAATAGGGCATCTTGTAATGCATTTTTCAACCGTCAAGTTTTAAGATTTTCAAGTTTTCATAGATCTGATTGATCTACACTATTTTTTAAACTTTAAATTTTATAACTAAAGATGAAAATATAAGTTAAGGCTATCATAAAACTTTATGGCATTGAAACTATATTTTTCGACAATATTTGAAGATGTGCTCAAATTTGATTGTTTAGAACCTCGGCTCTATACAAACCGCACTTTTTTATTTTATATTCATAATTTTTAAATCTTATAATTTATTTAAAGCATTGACAATTAATTTTTCTTAATTTGTAAATCCAAATGACTAAAATAAAATATCATAAGATTTACAAAAATTCAAATAAACATTTTAAAAATTATATATTATAAAATTAATTAAAACTAATCAGATTTGGTGGGAATCGGATCCGTTAGATTTAGAAATTTAGCACTCCACCTTCAACTACGGACTACGATCCACTTAACTTTCTCAAATTGACACAGCAGTTCTCATGACCCATAATGCACTGCCGGGGCTCATGATTGAACCACTAAAGTCAACCAAATAGACTAGGAGACGCAATCCCAATTTATGGATTTCAGGTTTTCCCCTAGAGACAAAAAATCATGGTCCTCCAGACCATGATGCAACAATGACTCTAAAGGCTATTCATCACATACCGTGTGATGATATAATGATGAGGTTTTTAGCCTTGTCTCTAAAGGCTATTCATTTTTAGCCTTGTCTCTAAAGGCTATTCATCACATACATGGGCTACACAGTCCGTCGGTTCTTATCTGAGCATACTTCGACCTCATCAAGGGCTAACCCACTAAACCCTTCAGGTATCTTGGATTCAGTCTATCGGCTCTTATCCGGGCATACTACAACCTCATCAAGGGCTAACCCACTAACCATTCTCGGTAAATCCCTAGGCCTAGGTATCTTGGATTTTTTCAAACTCAATTGGCTTAGCACGTCGAGCCTAGTCCGAGTATCGACAAATCTCATTTGCTTAATATGCTCCACAAGAGGACCTCACTCCCACTGAGTTTATGTTTTACTATATAAAATGTTTATAGAAGCTCTCATAAAGCCTTTAAAAATCACATAAACTCAACACTTATCATGTCGGAGAACTAGTTAGAACCAACCCTTCTTTTTTTCTATTTTTTTTAATTTTTTGATGGCTAGTTCTCTGCTATTCCGATCGTTGATCCCCCAGATCGGATCGGAAACGCCGATGGGTGATCTAAATCAGCAATCTATTTTTAAAAACCTTGTTTAGGAGCTTTCTATTTCTATCTGACCTCTCGAGTTTAATTAATTGGGAAAATTACAAAAAAACCCCAAGACTATATTTTATATACAACTTACCCCCAACATAACGTTTGCTCTCACTTTTTTTTCCAAAACAAACTTTCATTCGTTTAGATGGAAATGCCACCATACACAAAAATCAATTTGGCCAGATTTGACATTGACTTTCGGGCCCCAGTAGCACATTGTCGGAGCGCAACATCGCCTTGTTGGACCGAAAATGAGTACTGCCGAATCGCTCTTTGCAACTGCCGAAGCCCAATGACTTAGAAGTTCTATAGTCGGACCGCCCTTGACAACTATTGGAACGCTGTGACTCCAGAACATGTATTGCCGGACCACGCTTATACAGTGCCGGAACTCTGTGACTCCAACGTGTTCCACTGCCGAACCGCACTTACCATGGCGGCAATGTCACTCTAGATTTTTTAATGTTCGACACGCAAGTCAC
Organism: Amborella trichopoda; assembly: GCF_000471905.2. The sequence continues at coordinate 465,332 of NW_006499867.1, read as the reverse complement.
GCAACCGTTATCACCTCCCCTTCTATTATTCCCACCACGCAAGTCACGCAACCGTTATCACCTCCCCGTCTATTATTCCCACCACGCAAGTCACGCAACCGTTATCACCTCCCCTTCTATTATTCCCACCCAAACGTTTACTTGTGGGAATGATTAAAACACTGTATAATGTGATAATTACATTATTAAAACCTCCGCTTAAAAGCAGTTTAATAATGTGATAATTATCATGTAATACACCTTTGTTTTTTACTAACACGTGAGGTATTAATGAACGTTTGACTTTAAACGTAAAAGCCGCGATGGTGTACCCGACGGTATACGCTCGATGGTGGTAATTAAATTATATGATAAAAAAGAAAAAAATATTAAAAATAATAATAGGGTGCTCACCATCTGTATCTTTCACCAAAAAAATTTAAATTTACTTACTCAAATAAAACATAAAAAACTCTATTAAAGTTGTAATAATTTGGATTTTTTTTTTTTAACAGATTAGGGTTCTTCGTCGATTCGAGATTTTGGTGGTCATTTATCATCAATTTAACCATTCTTTATTGTAGTCCATGTATGATTATATACTTTTTCTATGATAATTTTATGATTTTTTTTTGTATGATATAATTTAATGGTTAAATTAAGTTCATACAGGCAAAGAACATCTCAATATTCAAATATTAATAAAAAAAATGAAAGTTAATAATGTAGTACTCCGATTTCTTATTGAATTCCTAAAAAGCAACATTTATAATAAAATTTAATAGTTTTTTTGAATTTTTATTAAGATTTAATCCGATCAATTTGGCCGATTTACGATCCGGATTACCGATTCACTGATCCAGATGATCCGTTTTTTAAACCACTTGATAAGGGCCTTTGCCCAGTTTGATTGACCAAAATAGTATTTTCTAATACCAAGATAAGATATACTTATGCAAAACTTTTTTTTTAAGAAGAAAAAGCCAAAGCCCACGTACAGATAACAAAGGTTAGAACCATAGAGAGTCAAGAAGCCATGAACAAAAGTTTGGAACTATACAGTCTCAAAACATACAACAGTCACGAAACCAAAACCCTAAAAAGCCACAAATAAACGAGAACCCTAACCCATTTGTATACATCTCTCTTCTTGCACATAACAAGATCCATGCTCAGCCAAAAGAACCAGCTCTTACGTGGTTTTTTTTCCTTTTTTACTTTTTGATGAGTAAGACGAGCTCTTCCATTCTTATTCTTTCTTCTTTACTTTTCCCTATTTTTCTTTTCGTTTTTTGAAAAGTAAGACCCACCATGAGAACTCCCACTATCTTCAAAGCATTAGAAACACCACCATTCGGTAGCAAACATGTAAACCAACCCGAAAACATGTACATAGAGGATACAACCAAGGGGAACTTAGCAGTCAAGTGAACAAAGAAAACCAGTGATTGCCTTAAGGCGCAGTCAAGTGAAAAAAGAAAACCAGTAATTGCCTTAAAGGCTTCAGTAAATGGTGGGAAGAAAAATTCTAAAACACCTGTGGAAGTCAAACATGTGCCAAAAAAATTAATATCAAGTTAATATGTAATTCAATAGAGAGGCACAATGAATGAAAAATAAAAAACAATGCAAGAAAGAGAGAGAGACCGATATTCATATGCGAGAGAGAGTGAATGAAAAAGAAAGAACCCAGTCCAAAGAGAGTGCGTGTGAGTGAAATAAAAAAACCCAATCCAAATGAGAGAGTGTGTGTGGGAGAGTGAAAAAGGAAAACCCAATCCAAGATATAGAGAGTGTGTGTGTGGGAGAGTGAAAAAGGAAAACCCAATCCAAGATATAGAGAGTGTGTGCCTGTGTATGAGTGAGAAAAAAGAAAAGACCAAAACCAATCCAAAATTATTTCTTCGTTATGTTTATTTTCATTTAATTTTACTTACATCAATTCTTTCTAGTATTTAATTGAATCCAATTGCACTTGAAATTTTTTGTATTTTCCTTATTATCCAAAGATTTTATTCTATTGTTCGGAATTCCCTTGATCTCTGCTCTGGCTCCATTATAGATGTAATGTATACAACAATATTCAATGGGAAAAGTTTATATAAGGTTGCGACCTTAAAATGTAGAATCACATATGCACCTCAAAAATCTATCAGAAATGTTGTTTTAATGTTGAGAAAACCCTCTAATCGATATCTCGACAACAAGATGCATGAATATAAAAAAAAAAGTTTTTGAGTCCCGAAAATAGTGCATCTTGCAACACATTATCTAGACCGTCCATTTTCAAGATTTTCATATATTTATAGATCTACTTGGTTTTAACCATTTTTGGAATTTAAAATTTTCTAATTAGGTATGAAAATAGATTTTCAGATAATACGAAGTATTTTTACAACAAAATTACATGTTATAATAAAATTTTAAGGTGCACCTTAATTGGATTGTTTAAGGTTGCAACCTCATAGAAACCACACCGATATTCAAATACTCTCTTTCCAAGATATAAGATACATCTATATCATCACTTATGTCAATCAATTCAAGGCCACTGGATAGACTCATATTGTGATACATAATAGTCAACTTGCTTGGATCATACGATGTCAAGTTGCTAAAATAACTTTTTAGTTGCTCCAAGGAATCCATGGTACTTGGTAACCTTCAATTTTTCCCCTCTGTAAAAAAGATGTTCGTCATTTGGGTTCTTCTCAAAAGACCCTCCATATAGAAATACTAGTTGCACTCCATTGGTAACCATTGTCGATATTGTTGTATTAGATGAATATCAACATTCAAATTACAGAGAATAAATAAAATAAATCATAAAAAAATATGGGATATGTTTAATACATAACTAAACATAAACATTCATTGAGGGATCATAAAATATGAGTTTTACATACAAGATCTGATGAGTTGGCCTTGCCCATAGGGCAAGACTGAGTTATATTGTGCACTAGTAGATTAGTCTAATATTAAAAATATATCAATTATTTACCCAAAAAATATTCATTTATAAGACAAATAATAACTATCAAAAGAAACACAAAAGGTTGCATTAATTCTATCGTACTTAATAAAAAAAGATATTAAAATAGAGCAACAGTAAAAAATGTACCAATCGAATATAGTTAAAATTCAATTAGAGAAGGAACCCCAGATAGTCATACTCGTCGTCAGATAGAGAGCAAATCCATTCAAATTCGAAGGCTATAGAGAGAGAAATTGCGAGAGGATGAGTGGTAGAATAGAGGAGATATATATATATATATATATATATATATATGAGGCTGTACTCATAGGAACGTGGTTCAGTATCCATCGTACTATTCTATCAAGGTAATACTAACCTATTACTAATTAACAAATTAAAAATTATTATCTATAAGAT
>NW_006499867.1:395707-425693 GCF_000471905.2 Amborella trichopoda | reverse complement strand
GTCAGAAAATTCTCTCTCTGTCTAATCCAACTAATTCCTAGACTCTCAATAGGATGAGTGCGACTAAATTCTTTCCTAAAATTTCATTTCTATTATTTCAAATTGGCATCAGTTTAAAACAAATAATGATTGTAATTTAAAATTTAAAAATCTTATCATATATTAGATGTTATAAAAATGACAGTTCTAAGAAAAGTTGAAATATTTCATTGGTTTTATCACGGCATAAATTAGTTAAAAATAAAATGTAATATTTTATTAAATATTGAAAGATTATTATACGTTTAGTAAAGTAAAGCCTCTTGCAAAGCATGCGCCATTGACTAGTATATTATATATACCTTCTTTGGTTGTTATTCATGGACAAGTGAATAACAAAGAAGCAGATATATAGTATATATCCCAAGAGGCTTGTGGACCAGGACTGATTGATGTGGAAGTTTGTGGCTGTTTGTCTTTCTGAAACTCCTGCGTGTACGATATATTCCCAGAAGTCTGTTGAACCTTATTTCTAGGACCATTGAGCCCAAAGTCCACCATGATTAGAACAAGTTACAAAATTGTGTCCATTGTTATGTACTCACGGTCCATTGAGTCACCTAAAGACTTCACCAGTATGCAGTTAGAATGACTTGCCAAGTGTTTAGATCGGGGTTGATATTTTGCGCATGAGAAACTTAAGTCCATGTTATCATATTCAGTTTAGTTGTATCATATAACTGCTGTCATCCCTATTCTCTCTCTCACCTGTGTTTGGGTGGTCCGTACTTATTTAGGCTAGGCATGTGTAGCTCTTTACTTGTAGCCCCTACTTATTTAGGCTATGCATATGTAGTTCTTTACTTGTAGCCCCTTACATCATCATGTTCTTTCTCTGCTTATAATGAGCTTATGTCTGTCTATCAACATCATGTAAAAATTGCCTTCCTTCTCTCTTCTTGTATGTGTGATCTCAACTCAATGCTTGTCCATCCTGTTGCACTTAGTGAAAAGCACCAAAAAAAATTAGCTGATGATGACTTCTTTCTCATCTTATTTAAAAAATTAGCTGATAATGGTGACCTTCTCTCTGCATCTCTGCTTTGGATATTTCTGTCCTTCTATGTCTTTGGAGAGTTTAGCCTCACAGAAATCTTGGGATGATGAAGTGGCAAATTACAGGGGCGGGGCTCTAGTTGAACAATGGCCAGGGTGAGAAGATTTTTGGTTTATGTTACAAAGACATGGACATGTGTCAATGTCTGACACAGATATTACCATCAGAAATGCCAACCGAAAAATTGGCCATTCTGACATGACACATCCTTATGTTGTATGTCTTATTCACCCTGTATCAACGCTTGGCAAAGACCATGGACATGTCTGTCCAGGTTACATAACTGTTGGGTTTCTGTTGTCTGGATATTAGTTCTGCTCTTTGTAGATGGATGACCTCTTGACAATTGAAGCCTAACTTCGCTGGGAGTAACAACAGCCACTCAGAAAAGCTGGGTTTGGCTAGGACCTGATTCATAAGAGGGGCTGCTCATCTTTGTTTTGATGTTTTGTTTCGCATTCTGGACTTCTATTTTCCTTCTTCCTCTTCAAGGCCTAATGAAATCTTTCCCATCATCAAGAAAATAATGTTATGGACAGAAAAGATGGTGCTTATGAAAAAGAACTGGAACTACCGGAACATTTGCTTTATTATTTTGTATAGATGTTGCTTCTTAGTTTTGAGTTATAGATATTTAGATAATGAGTAGAGTATCCTGGCTAAAGTTTGGAGATCTGTATTAAAAGCAAATAGAAACTTGTGGGTGTTTATTATTGATTGTCCATTATTCTAGTGCATCTCTTCTCATTAGATTAGTGAAAGCAAAACATTTCCTTCTTGCTGAGAGCAAGTAGTCGTTTTTTTGCATGGTCGTACTGTGAGATTAATTACATCTGCATGTGAGTTCGCATAGGGAAAACAGAAAATTTGATCGTTTTCTGCAGGTGTGGAAACAACCCGTCATTTCTTGTTGGAATGGCTTAGTTACACATACCGATACATACCTGTCGGGCTCTTGGATATCATGCCTCAACGACTAAATTGGCGGCCCCCGAGCTTTTTTGGTCGAGACAACCTCGAAACCCTAATGGCCTCTGATTCTGCTGCTGACTGGGTACTGAACCCTCTCTCTTTCTCTCTCTCATAATTAGGAAGTTTTTTTCTTTCTTTCTTTTCTTCTTTTTTGTTCTTTATGGAGTTGGTAGTGAGTATACTGTGGCATATGGTCTTGTATGCGGGAAATAGTGCCCAGCCAAACATGGCCTGATTTTTTTTTATTGTAGATTCGGATATCCGAGATGTTGCTTGGCCCTGTACCTGCTGGCTTTACATTTACCCCAAAGCATAAATCAAATGCCTATGACCGAGCTGAAAATGGGTGAGCTTTGAAGCTTGGTTGTTGAACTCAACCATCAGTTGCTGTGTGTTCCTCAGGTACTTCACTCCTTGATCCTTTTACTAATAATATCTTTTCTTTTAGAATATGTGCAATGAAATATATTGAGATTCTTTTTGAAAATTTGTTACATTTTTTAGTGTCACTGGATTTTTAATTATTCTGAATTGTACTCTTTGTTATAGAAAAATAACTTTTATATGTAAGATTGAATATTATTATGCAATCTGAGAAGCTATACATTTATAGAAAATGTAAGATGTAAAAATGTATGAGGAAAATATGACCCTTCTTCCTTTTAATTTTTTAGAAGTTCTTTTTCATAGTTTTCCTTTCTAAAAAATTTCAAAGATCCCCTTTTCTTCTAAAAGAAGCCCAGATTCTTATTTCTCTTTAAAATTTATATCAGCAACAAATTGCCTTTATGAATGGAATAATCATGAACCCACAATGTTCACTGTCCCTTTTAAAATGGATGGTGCAGATGATGCACGGTGCGCATGCAGGGGGCAAGATTGTGGCCTCACCAAAACAAATTCCATTAATTGTTGTGTTCCAAACTGTTGCAGAATCTCAATTCTTCTGATACGACCTTCGAGAACAAGCCCTACTTGGAGGAATAGAAAACTTTATCAGCACCAAGACTGTTGGCTGGCCAAGAGCTATAATTTCTAATCCGATTTACTTTTGTGGAAGTTAAATTATGTTAAGCTTGTGATTCAATAAATTGTATCTTACACTATTGCAAATATACATTTATGGAAACGTGGATTGAGGAGCTTATTCTAGATTAGGAGGGTTGATTGGTAAACTGAACGATACATTTGACATCCATGGAAGGAGATCATTTTCTTATTTTTCTGTCAAAAATGATCAAATGTGAGATTTGCTAATCATTTTTTTGAACTCATGAATATTCTATATTTTGATTTATCTCAAGATAAGAAAACAAAAAGGGTGTGGTTTCTATAAGGTTGCAACCTTAAACAATCCAATTAAGGCGCACCTCCAAATTTTGTCATGTAATTTTGGTGTAAAAAATTATTAGGATTATCTGAAAATCTATTTTCATATCTAATTATACAATTTTAAACTCCAAAAATGGTTAAAATCAAGTCGATCTATAAAAATTCAGCCCAGTCATGGTTGGGCTGAACTAAGGCCCTGATTGACCCGGCCCATTACCAGCGTTACCTTAGGCATTTGAAGCCTTGTGGCGTTTAGTGGCTTCTTATGCATTATGCATGATAGCATAAGAAATAAATGAACTTTGCCCAAGAAAATGATCCTAGTGCTTGCGTGGCTCTCATCATACCAAAGGGTTCCTTTTGTCAACCTTTTGTTAACCCAGCCTTACCAATTGAAAATTTAGAATTGGGGACACGGTTTTGGTGAGTCAGCCGCCTTGCCTATTGCCTAGCGGTCCCTTGTCTATCTAATATCTATCTCCAAGATGGACTTCAAAAAATGTTATATCCACTAAAAGTTAAAATGGATTGTGAAGAAAAGAATTAAAAATATATATATTTATACCTTTTGAAAAATAAAAATTCAAATTTAGATCATGGTTGAGCTTATTGAACTCTAAAATTTTGAAGTGAAAATACATCTTGGAGATATACTCTCTTTAAGCACATTGATAACAAATAGCTTGCTATTGTTTTTGTTTTTTTGGTAATTCACTAGGGAGGGCGTCTCCTACCCATAGTAGGAATACAAGGTGATCCTGTTTCTCTATTTTTATGCACTCTAGTGGTAGAATCATTCAGTCAAATACTTTAAGGTGCAACACACAATGGCCTCATAACGGGTCTACGAATCTCTTCAAATGGCCCAACCATCTCTTACTTACAATATACAGTTGATACCTTGCTCTTTATTAAGGTAGCACTAAAGTTTATTGAGGTAGCACTAAAGTACCGAATCTATGGATTTTCCTTATGCTTCCCCTACAGCATAAAACTTATATACTTCCCCTTATCCAACCGTCCATTTTGAATGGAGGGCTAAGATTGTCTCAATCACAATGTCACGTCTCTACATTATTTTATTTTAAATTTTTTTCTGTAAACTAGTTTGATGCCAAAATTTTGTACCTCCAATCTTCTATTAAACTTGTACTAGAGAAAAAATATAAAAAAAATATTTTCAATAAAATAAAATGACCAAAATACCCCTGAAAAATTCAAGGGGTATTTTGGTCATTATATTTTATCAAATATTTATTTTTTAAATATTTTTTATAGGTGACAAGATGGCACGTACCAAATTTTATATTCATACAATTTATATAAAATAAAATAAAAATATAATACTTTGAGATGTCAAATCTAAGATCAAACGGTGAGTGACTCTCTTGATCAAAATTGGACGGCTGGATGGTAGGGGAAGCACATATCTTTTATGCTGTAGGGAAGTATAGAAACTTTTCCCTTTCCTTAAATGCTATTAACTTACCTCCAGAGCAAGAATTAATATACACAACATAAAACAAATAGGCATCAATTGCGTCGATGAAGATATCACTAGATGGGCAAAATGGATGGAATGTGGTACTAACACTTTGCTGGCAACATACCTAGGTATCCCTATCACAAATCGTAGGTTGCCTTTCTCCTCTTAGGATCCAATAGTCCAAGGGTTCCGATACGTATTGGACTACTGGAAAAGTCGATATCTCTATCAAAGCCACCCTATCCAACCTACCCGTTTATCAAAACCACCCTTTCCAACCTACATGTTTACTACTACTCTTTGTTCAAAGCCCCTACCTGGTGAAACAACTTGAAGTTATGATGAGGAACTTTCTATACAGTGGCTCACAAGAGAACAATAAATTTAAGTTTGTCCGATGGAATGTAGTATGTCTTCACCAATGGGAGGATTGAGCATTTAGAGGCTACGAGTAGTCAATGAAGCACTATTAACCAAGTGGTGGTGGAGAATTAGCTAAGACTGCAAGTAGTCAATGAAGCACAATTACCAAAAGGCTACCTATAAAAAGATCTCCCTCGTTGATTTGGAAAAGGATTGAATTAGCTAGATTCCTATTTCTAGCATATAGCAGAGTGGTGGTTGGTAATGGGAATAGAACTAGATTATGGTCCTCCAAATGGATAATATTCCTTTAAAAAATACAATTTCCATAACTATTCAAGCGCTCAACACATAAAAAATGCTCTATTACAACCGTCATAAATGAGGAGGCAGATCAAGTTGTTTGGGATATAAGATTCAATGTTTGAAGAGTGGATCGAGTAAAAGAACAACAATTTTACTCCCTTGATGGGCGAATTGTACGAGTTTTTCTCCTATCTCATAAAATAAAATAGATTGGTGTGGAAATTAGACCCAGGAATTGTTTTTATACTCAAGTCTCTTATGCTCAGGTCACAAGACAGACATTTGCATACCAACAATACAGTAAGTAAGCAAGGTGTGGTCATATAAGATACCTCACAGAGTGAAAACCTTTATCTGGCTGGTCGAACTCCTTCGATTGAATAGCTCGGGAAAAGGGGCACTGGCAACTACAAATATTGGTTTACTCTAAGTGATGCGGAAACTAACAACCATCTATTCATACACTGCCCTCTGTTTAGACGATTTTGGGAGTGGGTCATGCAGAAATCTTTGTAGAGCTTGGTTTTGCCTCAAGCAACTCAGCAACTATTTGAACAAGGGTGGTCCCTCCTTTCAGAACCCATGGCATCACCCCTTTGGTGGACCATGGTTACCACATTGTTTGGTGATCTTTGGAAAGAAAGACACTGCAAATCTTTTGATGGTAAAGAAGTAACTCCTACTTGCTATTACCTCCTCCGTCATCAATTGGGCGCAAGCCTAAATATGTGTCTGAGGGATTTTTGTTAACAATTTTAAAGACTTGTTTTTCAGTACAAAGGAGAGCATAGTAAAATATTCACTATGGAAATCTCCACTAATCCATTGGTTTAAACTGAACTTTGATGGCAATGTGAGAAATGAAGATCAGGTGGCTGGGTATGGTGGACTGCCCAGAGATGGTAATGGCTCTACCTTGTGGGCTTTAAAGCACGGTGTTCACCATCACACAAAAGTGATTGTGGTAGGAGACTCGGTAAATGTCATTAAATAGTATCAAGCCACTGACTTTATGCCATGGACCTGGAGCCATATTATGGATGAGATTTTATATGCTCTCTTTGGACGCGATACGATCCTTGTTTATATTAATAGGATGCGATACGATCCTTGTCTGTATCTATAAGGAAAGGAATGTGAAGCTGTTAGACTTATAGAGGCAATGAAGCTAATTGTAACTTATTTTGTGTTTGTCCTCTTCTACATTTGCTCTTTTCTTTTTTGTAATTTTCTAGCTGTAACTTTCACCGTCTCCATGAAATCTTGTTAACATTAAAAATAAATAAATAAATTTTTTTAAAAAAATAAAATAAAATAAAAGAAAAGAAGGAGAAAGAGATGAAGAAAAAGGATTTTGAGGTGATAAAATATAATAAAAATAGGTGAGGTGATGGGTAGGAAAACCAGATCAGGCACATAGAAGTTTGTAGATCCATCTACTTCACTCCATGATCATGGATTAAAAAAAAAGAGAGGAAGATTTGAAGTCCTGGAAATTGTTCATTATGTACTTGTACTGTTTTGTTTTGTTTTTTTTGCTTTTTTTTTTAACGGTCCACTTCATGTTTACATAATGGGTGTGGTTTCTATAAGGTTGCACCCTTAAACAATCCAATTAAGCTGCACCTCGTAAAACATTCTTAGGATTATCTCAAAATCTATTTCCATATTTAATTATAAATTTTTGAATTCCAAAAATGGTAATAGATCTATAAACATATGAAAATCTTGAAAATAGACGGTCTAAATAATGTGTTGCAAGATGCACTATTTATGGGACTCAGAATCTTTTTTTTTTTTGTTCATATTCATACATCTTGTGGTTGAGATGATCAATTAGAAGGTTTTTCAACATTAAAACAACCTTTTTCGATGGATTTTGAGGTGCATCAATAATTCTACATTTTAAGGTTGCAACCTTATATAAACTTTTTTCCCTTACATAAATCGGCTATATTTATTATTTATTTTGAACTCTAAAATCCACATTTAAGGTGGAGATAATTTTATAGGTGATCTAAGGTATGTTCGGCCCTATCTGGGATAAATGCTGGCCAGTAATAGAAGAGTATTTTAGGGCTCTATAAACCAATTTGTCATATCGAAGAAATTATTCAAAACGTCGAACCACCTCGAAAACTAGAGGTCAAATCAATCAATTTACAAAGGTACTTATAGTAAAAAGTATTGTATACAATGAGACCATTTACCTTTATAACCATCCAATGTGAAATCTGATAGCTTTGATATATCATAAAGTTCGAGAATTTTTGTTTTTAACTTTGAACTTGGTTAATTAAATAAATGCAGCCACCCAACTTCACATCTAATGGTCAAGATTAAATGTGACCATCTTGTACAAAAAGTAAAATGGTCTCATCATATACTTTCCCTATTTTAAAGAGAATTCTTCATTCGAGTGTCATCAACTGTTTTATTACAAAATACTCAAAATTCCTCTTTAACGACTTTGAGATTGAACATACATAGTTGTTTTAGTGACTTGACCCACTAAAGTCACTTGAACCAAATAACACAACTAACCTTATTTGTTATAGGAAAATTATTTTATGCATGCGGGACTGCATTTCTACAATATGCAGTCGCAGGGTATAAAGTATCCATCTTAAAGATGGATGTAAATAAGTGGTCCATCTAAAAACAATTGAAACTAACGGTCCAAATGTCCTTCTTAATAGAATTATTCTTTATATTTTCAAAATTTATTTATTTATTCATAATCATGATATCCATGTTCGAGATTATATGTCCTGAAAAATTAAATCCAAAAATCCATTTCAAAAATAGATTTTTAAGAGCATAACTCATTTCTACATGGACACGGGAATAGTTTATATAGAGCCTGGGCTCTAAACAATCAAATTAAAGCCTACATCAAAAATTTCACTGCAAGGGGTTGTATTGATGCCCAAATATCATCAAATTGATCATCTCGACATCAAAATTCATGGACACGAGAAAAAAATGGATTTCAAGTTTTGGAAATAATGTATATTGTAAATGCATTTTTTGACAGTCAATTTTCAAGATTTTCAAGTTTTTATAGATCTGCTCGATATACACTATTTTTTAAGTTTTAAATTTTATAATTAAAAATGAAAATATATTTTAAGGCTATTACAAATTTTATTTGATTGTTTAGAGCCTCGGCTCTATACAAACCGCACCCTTTATTAAAATGTATTGTTCGAGATGGAACCCATGATATACGTTATTTGACTATATTTAAATGGCCCCAAACGATCGAATTACGTCTGCTTGTTCCATATCCAAACACACAACACGCGATATTTGCATTAAAATCTCATATCTCAAGTTTGAAATTCATAACAAGTTGGCTCAACCGTTGCCATGCAATGTTGTAAGATTCGCTGTGGAGTGAGAAAAATGAAGTAATTGGTCGATTTGGGGAAATACTTCAGACATTTTTTTAAAATTTTAATAATAAATAAATTATATATTTATATATATAATATATATAAATAATAAAAAATTTAATATAAAAAATCTTTTATATATTTATTTACTAGCGGAAGCAGAGCCCCGAAGCATACCCAAAACAGATCTGAAATTGATCGTAGTGGCCCGAATCTAACCAAAGCAGCACCACTAAGCTTCTCTTCGCTTCAGTTTAGGACTAAAATCCAAAGGCTTTGATCTTTTCGACCGAAGCGAAGCGAATTTGATAACATTGGTGCCATGTGCTCAATTACTCTAATCCTCCTATGTGTTTACTCAATATTCAAACTCCCAACAAGAGTATTTTGAAGCATATTTTCGTAAGGAAAAAATTTATATAAGGTTGAACCTTGTACTATTGAAGTAAGGTACATCTCAAAAATATTTTAGAAGAGAATGTTTCAACATTAAAGAACCTTCCGATTGATCATATTGACTTAGAGATGTGTGAATACAAAGAAAAAAAAGAATATCAAATCCTAAAAGTAGCATATCTTGTAACAAATTATTTAGATCGTTGCTTTTCAAGTATTTATAGATGAAGAAAGTTTATATAAGGATGCTACTTGATAATGTAGAACTATGGATGCCCCTCAAAAATCCATCGGAAAATGTAGTTTTATGTTGAAAAACCTTTTGATTGATCATCTCGACATCAAGAGGCATGACTATGAAAAATGAAAAGATTTTAAATCTCATAAATAGTGCATTTTACAACATATTATCTACACCATCCATTTTTCAAGATTTTTATATGTTTATAGATCTACTTGATTTTAACCATTTTTGAAATTTAAAATTTTATGATTATATATAAAAATAGATTTTGAGATAATCTTAAGAACAAATTATATGGAAATTATATACTATGATAAAATTTGAAGGCGCATCTTACCTCTACACCTATGGATGCATTGAATGCAAACTGCATTTTTTATAGATTTGCTCATTTTGTACTTTTTTTTTTTTTAATTTCAAATTTTATAAATTAGGATGAACAAATATTTTCAACCCCGTACACCAGAAGTACATCACGGAGCAAATTTTAGAGGTATGCCTTTTGTTTTTCTATAGGAGGTGCCTTACAAACCTCACCTGTAAAACTATTGTAAAAATATTTCAAAGAGGTACCTGAATAAAATAATAATATCTAGATAATCATTATCACAGAAAATGCGGTTGATGGGACCCCTCAAGTGAAACTTTTAAATCTCTCGCGAATGGTTTGACCAATTTAATGATAGTTTCCCTCCTTTTCCTTTATTTGTAGTCCCGCCCTATTTTCAACATAAAACCAAAGTCGCGGGAAAAAGTGTAGGAGAGAGAGAGAGCAACGGGCACCGGGAAAATAGTAATTTGCAGGACAATCAAAAATTTGGCACACATTTGCCGAAATCCCGCCTCTCTCTCACTAAAAAAAATTGCGTCATAAATTTCTGATCATTGTCACCCCTAATCTATTTAACAAAAAAACCACCATTTCAAATCCCTTAAACTCTCTCTCTGCAAAGGTCTCGTTTTGCCTATTCTCCGAGCTAGGGCACACGCAGCGGCCGCTGGAATCGGGCCCCTCGCCGCTTGTTCTATCACCTACGGTGATTTTTCGGCGTGTTTCCGTGTTTTCCGGCTTCAATGGCGGGTTCACCAGAGGGAGAGAAGAAAGAGGAAGAAATTGTTAAAGGTGGGGAGCTTCTCTTCTGGGGAGGAAGCAGCTGGGATACACTTGGTCAAAAGGTTACTGATGCTTCTGCGAATCTGGTTTCGCCCACAAGGCTCAGGTCGCTTCTTGGGGTCAATATTAGCTTTGTGGCTTCAGGATGCGGTACTATGATTCAACTGTTATTGGTTGTTCTTTTGATTTGCTTTGTTTCGTTAATATATTTGTCTGCATTTGTTTTTTCGTGTGTGCTATGGTTGATGAGATTACTCGTCCATTTTTGTTTTCCTGGATTCGCATTAGTAGTTTGAAATGTTCCTGCCGATTGTTTCTTACCATTTTTCTTGGTGTGTTTCATGTATTGGGATTAGTAGTTACAGAAACTTGTGGGAATGTTTTGTCTATTTTTTTCGGAAAAGTGTTTCGTGGATTGGATTAGTGGATATGAACACTGGTCGCTGTTTATTGCAGAACTGTTAGTGGTTGATAATGCATTTTTGTGTTGACTTATGCTGTTTGCTTTGCTTTAGTTTTGGAGTTGTGAAAGCATTTTAACCAATGTTCTTTTTTTGATAAAAACATTTTAGCCAATGTTCAGCTGCATTTGTAGAAGAGAGGTTTGTCAACTTTTGGCGGGTGGGCATGCTTGGACTTGTAATGCAAACCAAATAAGTTTTGATATTGAGAACCCCTCCTTTGATCACCACATGTTGAATAAAGTGCTTAAAGTGTAACATGGAACCAGCACAGAAGGCTAATCACACTTTCATTATCTGATTTTTGATTCCTTCAGTGAAATCTAAATGCACCATTGTCACCCATTCTACGTCCATGAAAAAGGCTCTTAGTGACATTAAGAGAGCACAGAATGATGAATGTGTTTCTTGTGCCATAAAATTTACCTGGAGTAGAGAAGAAAAAAGTAACAACTTAGAAGAAAAATTCTAATAACATATATCTCCATTTTGTTTTCACAATTTTGTTTAAATTATTAAAAATTAGGGATTATAAAGTATTGACACTGTAGCAATTGGTTTGATAAAATTTGGTAAAGGTACTTAAGTATATGAACACAAATTACAAGAGCCCACTATGCATATGGACTTTGAAGGTCTAATCATTTCAAATATACTTCAATCCTATGTTTAGAAGGCTCACCACTAACCACTTAGCGTTGTGCTGAAGAACTCTCCTTGATTCTCATGGTTTCTCTCGGGAAACTCACTTCAAATTCTACACTCTCTTTATATGTTTTCCCTTTCACTTCTCAACTTCTATAAGGTCCTGCCACTGACCTCTATACTGGACTCTAACTGCGAGACAGTCCAAACTCCAACACTGCATGACAGAGTGAGCACCAATTTTTCACTAGGATGTTTCTATGCATGACACGATGAGTATGCTGGCCTAGGGAAGGGATGGTGCCTCTTTCTTTACTTTCTTGGGTCCTTCATATTTGAGTGCCCTTACATTATCTTTCTTGGATCCCTCAAATTTGAGTGCCTCCTTTGATCTTGATTGAGGTAGCCATTTTTGGATCTAGGTTGTTTGGATGGGTTGATGGATGGATCACCAGGAGCTTTGTGAAGATGCCCTTTGCACATGTTGAGTGTGTAACAGTGCAATTTTCCCAGCCACTTACAAAGTTCCCTTGATTGACATTTATAATGTTCACTAAAAGGTTCATCCACAAATTAGCTATATCCTGAGGACACATTGCTTATGATGACATTCATGAGGAAACTTTTGTGTCACTTCTGCTCATGTTTAGACCTCCCTGTCAAGTTCTAGTGGTTTGTTGACTCAAGACAGTTGCAGGGAGCTTGGCTTCTGGATTTTAATTTAGTTCTTCGATGTTGGGGTTTAATAGGTTTGTGAGTACTTATTCCATCTAAATAAAGGATTAATTGAACGGAACTGTGGTATTAGCGTTTGGCATTTGAAATGATATTGAAGTGATGCCCGTTCTGTTTAGCACTTGAAGAAAAGTCATTGTGTTTCACTAGAATAATTTGGAGCACTCCTAGAATACATCAACACATGTACACACATACACACACATATATTATTTTCTAATGTTATAAACACATGCAATTGGATTATCATAGCAAGAGAGTCCCATACATAAAAAATTGAAATTGTAGATCCATGAGAAGAATGGGAGTTGAAATTTATCATTATACTCCTATAGTCTTTGAATGGTGCTCATGAAACATTGACAACATATCTATGTTTTCGTATCAATACAATGAATACAAGAGACACATAAATATTTTACAAACACAAAACATTACTCTTACGCGTGCACACAAACTACTATACTATAGCGAGTTAGTGACTCTATTCATCTTTATATTGGACAATTCCTTTGATCACCTACGAATTATCAAAAAAAGAAGAAGATTGTATCATCTTTTATATTTGCCTCTTTTTATAATAAGTGGTGATGCTTGTTCCTGTGTGTCACATGGTATTTGGCTATTCTGCGATGAGATAGAAACCGAGACAGCTGCTTCCGGCAGTTCATGGAAAGGAAGTAAGCAAAGAGAAGAGGTCAGTAGTGAAAGTAAAGCAAGTCAGGTGTAGGGTAGCTTATAACTAGCACCGTTGTCTATTGACATGTGGGAATTTGACTATTGCAGAATAAATTGATATCCTTGCCTAGAACTTTGTGTCCCCTCTTTTTTATCTAATACAAGCTACTTCAGTTTTTCTATTCATTGGATTGTTTACATTATATTCTAGCTGAATAGACTCTCATCTTGAGTTCACTTCTCTCTAAAATATCATCATCGTCATAAACAACTCTTGTAGTTATATTAGATTTAGAATAAAAAATTGCTTGCAAAGTAATGATTAGTGGCTTGCAAAGTAATGATTAGTGGCTTGCAACCTTCACCATGTTATGGAATGTTGTGAACTCACCACCATAGGTGGGTATGAGATTCTAGACGTTCAGGATCTTAATCTCGTGATTCATGGGATCTAGATCCAACAGGAGGAGTATCAGACTCTTATGGCTAATAGGATCACTGTCCCTCATGGCGTTGGTCCATAGGATCGATCCCTGGTGATGGCCTTCTTTCCAAGTTCCTACACTACAACTGTCAAATCAAGGCTTTGGAGCAGGACCACCGATTGCCTATAGAGCTCTCCATAACTATGCTCCCACTCCCCTCAACAATAAAAAAAGAACAAAAATAGTGATGCTAAGACTGGAGATTTACACATTTGTTTACCTCATATTTATGAACCTTTTTTTGAACCTTGCCATTTCTTTGTTAAACTTGAAGTTGTGATTTGTACGTGTTCGTGCAACAATTGTTGATTGCCTCAATATTTGGCCTTTTATATTGGTCACCTGTATTTTCATGGCTTCAGTTGATGTTGAGTAATTTATTTGGCATTGATGTATTTGCATGGAAAGGATTTGTCAATGAATTTGATTTATGCTTATTGATTGAGGGTTTATCTAGATTTCATTTTAATAGGGTAGTTTTAGGTTTATTTTTAGTTGTTCTTTTACTCTTGTATTGCTTTAGTTTCTTCTTACAATTGGTTTACTTTATCCCTTCCCCCCCCCTTCCTCCAGTTTCTCTTCCCCCTCTCCTCCTAGCTATTTATTCTCCCCTCATCTCCTCTTGCTGTATACTCTGAGCACCCAGGTTGTGAGCTGCCTCTATCTTTCTTAAATAGTATGTAATTTTCCTAATTTATAAAGTTAACTTACTCTCAAGAAAAAAACCTGGCTCTACATTTGGTTCAGTGATTTGGTCTTTTTAGAAATAGAAAAAATATGGCAAACATTTGTTATTACATTTTCTCTTTCTTTCTTGAATTGTTTTTTATAGCTCATGGTGCGGCTTATTGTGCAGCTTCGTGCCATTGTGTTGCTTTGGATGTTGATGGTCGTTGCTACACTTGGGGGCGGAATAAGGTATCGTCATTTTTATTGTTATCTCCTAACTCAACTGACATTTTTTCTGTGAAGTGTAAACTTGCAAACCTGATTTTACAGAAAGGACAACTGGGGCATGGGGACACTGTACGACGTGATAGACCAACAGTTGTGTCTGAATTATTGAAGTGAGTTTATATGGCTCCATGAAATAACTTAAATGGTGCATCTGCTGTATTAATGTTTATTATGCTTGTCCTTTTGTTGTTGCTTAAATAGTTTGCCATCTTGTCATCTTCATATTATTAATAGATGATATGAGTTATGCTTGGCAAAAGGCTAGCTAGTTGTTAACTTGTGATTATAATGCATGTTTGCCATATGTGTTGAATATAATTTACATTGGTCAAGTTGTAGGTATAGAATGGAAGGCTATAGTTTTCTTTTTTTTTAAACTGTTTGACTTGTGTATAAATAAAAGTAGTTACATATCCACCGAGGTGGTAAAAAATTGGCAGCCCCCAAAAAGGGTGCTCCACTAAAGTGGTAAAAAATGGCAGCCCACAAGATGGGTGCTCAGAGAACAAGAGAGAGGGTAGAGGAGAAGCAAAAAAAGATGAAAAAAATACATATACATGAACATCTGAAACTAAAAAATACTGCAAGAAAGGAGAGTAATCTCAATATAAAATCCACAAAGAAAATCCGCTGGGTTTAAGAGTCGTTAAGAAATGAGCATAGGATAGTCGTTGGGCCCAAAAACTGAGAGGGCAGTAGTAAAGCTCTGCTGCCAAGTGATGACCTGACAAAGAAGGATTCTGTCACCAAATATTTCTGCTAGGTGGCCTTTCGCATCTCTCTACTAGGGGCCAAAGGGAGATCTGTGCGCGAATTGCCCATAACAACCCGTCTGCCAAGGGCCAGTAAGAACACCCCTGCCATCGAGGCGGAGCACTGCCCCAAGGACCTCTGTAGGGGGAGCATGAGAGGGGCATGGTGTCGAACCAGAATGGTGGGAGAAAGCAGGGAGGGCCAAAAAGAAAAGAGATGAGTGTGAGAAGAGAAGAGTGAACGGCCTTCAATAAATAAGGTAGAGAGTGATTGGGGGAGAAAGAGAGTAAGGAAGAAGAAAAGGAGTAGAATTTTGGGAGAGAAAAGAGTAGTATAAATTTGGGTAGGGGGAGACAAAATGATAGAGGGAAATTAAAAGTGAGAAGGGGAGAAAGAGAGTAAGAAAGTAAAGGAGTAGATGTTACGGGAGAGAAGAGAACAAATATAAACATGGGTGAAAAAAGACAAAAGGATCGAGGGAATTGAAAGAGGACGAAGAGAGGAAAGAGAGAAAGAGAGGTTACAGAGCATGAGGTTGGCGAAGACAACGTGGTAGGGGGAAACGAGAAGGAAGTGGGAAGAAGAAATCAGAGGAGGGAAAAGAAGGGGGGTAGAGAGAGAAACTGATGACGATACGGATAAACTCTTAAAATTTTTTTTTTTTTTCTTTTTCTTTTTGAAAATTGAAATTGATTCATCATCATCATCATTGTCAAAGATTTTTTTTAACTATTTGGGGTCGGCCACACGAATCTTGGTCCACCATATGTTCTATCAAGGGCCATACCCTCAATGAGATCATAAGTCTTCATATCTTTTCTCACTACTTCCAACTATGTTCTTTGAGGCCTACCCCTTTGCCCTTTTTATTTCTTCTTTGAACAAACTTGCACATCCTAACATGTGGTCTGTGTTGCATATGACAGCTCACCTAAGTCTATTTTCTCTCATTTTATCGTCAATTGGAGTCACACCTAAGTTCTGCCAAATATATTCATTTCGAATTCTATCCTTTCTTGTCTTGCCACTTATCCATTTCAACATCCTCATCTTAGCGACACTTATCGGATGGGTATGTTGTTTCTTGACCATCCAACATTCTATCTCGTAAAGCAAAGCTAGTCTTATAATTGTTCCATAGGACTTCCCTGTCAACTTCATTGGTATGCGGCGATTACAAAAACTCCAGTTGCACATCTCTACTTTGCGAACCCAACTGTAATACTATGTGCGATATCTTCTTCAATCTTTCTATTTTTTTAGATTATCGACCCAAAATATCGAAAATGCACTTTTTTTGGTATTTCTTGGACGTCAATTTTACCTACTTCCTTGTCTCTATTCCTATTATTTGCGAAATTGTATTCCTTACAGCTTGCCTTAGTCTTGCTAATTTTTGAAGCCTTTAGATTCTAGAGCATCCCTAACTTTGTGTTGACGCCGTTTAAGGTCATTGATCAAAATTATGCCGTTCGTGAACAACATACACCACGGTACCTCATCCCATAACTAAAGCAAAGCGATATGGGCTCAACCTTGGATTTAGGCCTATTGTCATTGAAAACTTGCTCGTTTCTCCACTAGTTGTTCGCACACTAATTAGCACTCCTCGTACATATCTCTCACCAACTTGACATAGTATTTGGAGACTCCTTTTTTTTCAGTACTCACGAAATTAAATCTTGAGGTACTCTATCATAAGTTTGCTCTAGATCAATAAAGACTATGTGGAGGTCTTTTCCCTTTGCTCTGAACTTCTTAATCAATTGCTTAAATAGTAAAATAACTTCAATTGTTAACCTCCCTGTCATAAAACCGAATTGGAAAATTGAAACTGATTGTGTCACTTAAATTGGTACTATATTCCCCAAGATGGACATTTTAAATTAAGAACATCAAAGGCCTTTGCTGATTTTGTTCAAGTGGAAGGTCCTAGAAGGGCAAGGGCAAGGCCCAAAAAGAAATGGATGGAAGTAGTGAGAAGTGATATGGTGACTTATAGTTTGATTGAGGATAAGTCCCTTGATAGAGGGAATGGCAGAACATGATTTGTGTAGCCAACCCCAAATATTTGGAAAAATGCTCACATGGTGATGATGATGCCTACTACAAGAAAAATTGCCAAGAAAACTGTTATAATAGGATTGATTGCATTGAAGTCTCAAAAAAAAAAAAAAACGAAGAAAAAAAGAAAAGAAAGAAGATTGATTGTATTGCTTAATAGAAATACCCCTTCTTTTACCCAATTAGTCTTCTCTACATCTTGTGAGCTTCATATATGGTCATACAAACGAGTCAAGGTGGTAGTTGCTGTGCTTACTTGTTTGGAACTGGTTCACTATTTGTTGATTGCAGTGTATTTTATAAAATTATGTTTGTCCTTTAAGAAGCTTTGTCCAGCAGGAAATAGTTTCTGGATGGCAGCAGTTGGAGCTGGAGAGGAAATAGAACTCCAAGCCTTGGAGGTTTAACTTTACATGGGGAAAAATCATTGTCACTTGGAGTTGGGTAGATGTATGGAGATCTGAACTCCCTCCTCTAAATATATTGTGAAGCTCTCAGAAAATTGACACTTCGCATTTGCTCTCAATCTTTTGACTACTTTATCAATAGCAATAATATTCTTTGTTTGTCAACATAGCCTTCAAATATGAACTTTTAGGAAAAGCTTTCATAACCTTTGACGCCGGAGATTCTGCAATATCATACCAATAATTGACTTACAAACAACATGCTAGAATGAATAAAATTCCATTAGCTCCAGGAGAGAGCGCCTTTGGATCACCCATAAGCATGCATAAGAATGGTTCGGAAATAGTATACATAAAAATGAGGAATAAGCAGTCCGATTAACTTCTGATAAGCATATATGATATGCAATTTCTCATGCAATTCAATATCTTGGTATGTAATTCAAAATCCTAATGGTATGCGTTTTTTCCCACGCTCTACTGGCATCCTTCACTGTGAATTTCATTTGCCTTTGCTCCATATAGTGCCAATTCTATGTAACATTTTTATGTTGAACCTTTTTAAGGCAACTCAAACTTACTAATCTTTAAGGTGTGGAATACGCCTACCATGGTGCTAGTGGATTCATCTCCTTTCACAAGTGTATCCCTCTTGCTCCCATTACATGTGTAATTTGGACTAGGATATGATAGCTCAGCTAGTAATTGAGAAAATCAATTCCCAATATCTCTTCCATTATCGTTTTCTGGCTACATTGTTGAATTTTAGCCTAGGTTTACTGTATATGTCAACTGTTTTGCTGCAAGACCTTGTATTTCTGCAGTTTTTATCCAAGTTTCTTCTGCTTGATCTAAATCATTTTGTAACTCCATCTTATGGATTTGCCTGAGAGTGAGTCCTGAAGCAGGTGCTGAATAGACTGAGACCCACCCTAATAGACCTCACCCAACGGCCCATCTATTAATTTGATTGTTATAGACACTTGCTGCAATCTATTTTGATAGTCATATGAATCTTAGTATACTTTCTCAAATTAAAATCAATGTAGTGACCGCATCTCAAAAGTGTATCTTCACAAATAAAATCTTAAAAGAATTTCATATGGTACATTTTCATACTGATTGTTTTATGAATTTTTCCTGAACTTCAAATTATTTTTCCTTGAGATGGGAACTTTGTCAATGAATTATTTTGGTCATGTGTCCTTTGGGAAGGCATCTGGCAAGGACAGCTCGGTGGCAGGTTGTTTAGGATGCATAATGATATATATGTGAGTGTGTTGTCTGTTTGTATGCACACAAGCATGTATTGATCAATATTTGTTGGACGCAGGCATAAAATTGTTAAGGCTGGAGCTGGTAGGAATCATACTCTTGTTGTTACTAGTGATGGACATTCCTTTGCATTTGGTGAAAACAAGCATGGTCAGCTGGGTTCAGGTTCTGCGAGGAATGGTAAGCCGACAATTGGGCCAATGAGGTCTGATGAAACTCTTTTTCTGCTTGTTCTTCCGAGATCTTTCTTTCTTGCAGACATCTGCTGTTTATTTGCATGATTTCTTAGCCGATAGAGCTCTCGGTTTGTGCTTAATTTGCTTTTTGTGTAATTTTCTATGGTATGAAAACACTTATCGTGGAAGATTTCGGTTTTAGGAAGATGACAAATCGTCCTTTTTCAGAAAAAAAATAAAAATAAAAGGTAGTTTAGGTGTTCCTTGGCTACTGAATTCCTATAAGCATGTCATGAATATTGTTATTGAGTGGCTACAACCTGCTGGAGTGGTCATTTGGAAAGTTAAACTTCCATGCGGGGATTTGTTCTTCCTGCATTGTCAGAATACTATCAGGTTATTTTTCTCCAGCTAGTGTGGCATTATAGTTCAAATGTGTATGCTCATGCTCATTGGATTACAGAAATGAAGTCAATATAGTACAGGCAAACTGTGATTGTCTGCATTTCCTCTTTAAAACTCGTGCGTTCCATCTTGAGAATGCTATACAAAATTGGCCTCTTACAATCCTTTACCTAATCTATGCCTGATAAAATTCTGCACGCATTTTTGGAACTTCTGTTACCTCCTTGTTCTGTACCTCACTAGCCTAAATACTACATTTGTGATTGCTCCTCTTAGAATAAGCAATGGTGTGGATTAAGTTCAGTCTTTGTGTCTTCAACACAATTAACCTCACTCTAGACAGTGAGTTCTTTATGCACAAAATCTTGATTCTCTGTGACTCTCACCTTATGTCTCTTGTCCTCACTTAGAATAAGCAATTCTTTCTGTCTACATACGATAGTTTAAAAGGGTAAATTCTTATGCTCTCCTATTCTGGTAAAGTATTTTGGTTCTGCTCTTTTTGATCTTCTAAAGTTATTTTTCCGTATTTGCTTTGACCTCCCAAATATTCGTCCTTGAACATTTTCCCATGGCTAGCTGCCCATCCCCCTATCTTCTTTTTGTCCTGCCAAACCATAGGCCATCGGGTTACTCCGAACATATATGGCTGTGTTTTTTGGAAAGTAATCTTTCAATCTTACTTTTGTACTTTGATTCTATCTATAGCAAGGTGTGGGGCTAATCCTGTTGGCAGCAAGCTTCCATACCTGATCGATCTTATTGATGTCCGCTATTTAAACATGTCTCTGAGTTTGAAAGTGAAGTTTGCTTAAAGACCTCAATAATTTGATAATTCATATTAATTGCTTCCCAGAAATTCTTCCAATAACCATCTCAGAATTTTCTAGTGCATTAATTATATTAGCATGAAATGTTATCAGTGAACTGGAATAGTTTTGTACGTTTATCTATAGAATTCTATATCTGTGTGGTTCGATAACTTTTTAATTTGGATGATTGACATGACTGGCGCAACTTCCTGTGTTTCCCTTAGGTTTCACTTTGTGCTCCCATCTGTAAGCACTTTCCACAATGGCTGGTCCGCTGTGTAATCGCTAATCGACAAAAACCTTGAGATTGCATACCTAACCGCTCAACCAATATCCCAATCTTGATCCACTTCAACTTACCGCTTCACTCGCTCAGGTTTTTAATATTAATAAATGGAACGTATCAGTTTTATTGAGCACCGATTCCTCGAGTCCTGATGAGAAGCGCTCCTGATTTGACTTTTTATGAGTTGCGAATGATCATAACCTGAGACATGATTGAGACTCATGAATTTTTGTCTTCTTGATGTTGAACCTAGTTGATTAATGTCCATACTGTAGATTTCTGTCAATCTTAGAAGGCATTGTGATATTTCTACAAATTTTTTTCTTTAAATGCTTCCCAAATTGTTCAATGTTCTTGATTTCTTTAGGAAGGATACTAACATTTCGATTGTTGATTGACGGTTATATCTATTTGGAGTTTGCCTTGGTTTGGAATCTCAGGTTCGGGTTGCATATCTTAATGTTGGAAAGTTATGTTTTTCGTTATGGTAAATCTCTTTGATGGTTGTATACTCCCTTGCTTTGAGGAAGCATTCATGTTATTCAGGATATGACATGATAAGCAGTTGCACACTTCTAAAACATGTTTGTAGTTGTTTTATTTGTTATTTGCAACATATGTAATTTGTGGTGTAATTTGGTATTTATCAAACGAACCAAGACCAACACCACAGTCCTAATTGTATATGTTGATGACATTGTGGTAACTGGTAAGTGTCTTAAGGAAGTTCAGCTACTTAAGGGTTTTCTGGTGAGAGAATTTGAAATCAAAGATCTAGGTCCGCTGAAGTTCTCTCTTGGAAGTGAAGTAGTCAAGTCGAAAAGGGGAATTTTCACCTTTCAAAGCAAGTATATACTGGATCTCCATAAGGAAACTGGAAAGCTTAGGGCTAAGCCAGCTGACATACTTGTAGAACAAAATTACAAGCTTGATGATCATAAGGGTGAAGCTCTCAAGGATGGGGGTATGTTTAAAAATTAGTGGGTCGACTAATATATCTTTCACTTAGGTGTGGGTATGTTTAAAAATTTAGTGGGTCAACTAATATATCTTTCACTTAGATGCCAGGTGTTTCATATGCTTTGACCTTGATTAGTTAATTTATTCATTCTTCACAAACTAGACACCTTGAGGATGTTGCTAGAGTGCTCAGGTATCTAAAATCATTACCAAGGAGAGGATTGCTATTTGCTAGTTTTGGGCACTTATGGTTTGGAACCTATACAGATGCAAACTACGTTGGTTATGTTATGGACCGAAGATAGACATCAGGGTATTGTTGGAGGGAACCTTGTAACTTCGAGGAGTAAAAAGCAGTTAGGTTATAGCATGATCAAGTGCAGAAGTTGAGTATAGATCCATGGCTCGTGGTGCATATGAATTGCTCTGGCTAAATATCCTTTTACAAGAACTTGGTTTTTCCTTGCAACAATCAATGTCCTTGTATTGTGACAAGAAGGCAGTGATCAATATAGCTCATAATCATAGTTTTAAAAAGCGGACCACCTAGCATTTAGGCGGCTGCCTAGGCAGTCCAAAAGGCTTGGGCCCATCGCCTAGGCTTAGGCTGCCAAACTAGGCGGATATCCTTGGGTGTCCGTCTAGGCGTTCGGGAACCCGCCTAGGTGCCTGCCTAAACCCGCCTAGGTGCCCTCCCAAGGACGAAAATGCACACACACAATGTTCTTGAAGATTATCCTTAAGGATATTTTTGGGTCATTTTTTAATACAAAGGGGCAAAATTGTGGGTTTTAGGTTCATTTGAAATCTAAAACCCATTAGAGGCTATTTTAGAGCAAGAAAACTAACCAAAAAAAAAAAAAATCTATTAGGCCGCTCAAGGTTTGGGCGTTGGGTGGCCTGGACACCACCACTCCCAGACTGTCTAGGTGCCGCCTAGCACTTTTTGAAACACTGCTCATAATTCAGTTTAGCATGATAGTGCCAAGCATATAGAAGCTGATCAACATTTTATTCTAGGAAGGGTTGCTACCCAGGGAATTCATCTATCATATGTTAAAATAGAAGACCACCTTGCAGACATTCTTATCAAAGCTGTGGGGAAACCACGACTGCAAATGATTTTAAGCAAGCTGGGCATGGCATATATCTATGCACCAGCTTGAGGGGAGTGTTGTGAATAATTTGATACAAATTTATATCTTCGTGTATTCAAGTCCTTGAGGACTTATTTTTCTTTTCCTTACTCAATGAATGAAAATTTGGCCTCCTTGCCACCTAGGCAGCCATTTTCTCAATCCGCCAAGGTGTTGGGGTTTGGGTGGGCATGACTAAGGCAAGTGCTTAGGCGGGCTCAAGGCAGTTATGGGCACCTACCTAATACTACCCCTTAAAAAAATAAATCCAAATAAAAATTAGGCATGTGTATTGCCCTTCTCTCTCTCTCTCTCGGATGTATGTGCTCTCTCTACATCCGAGGAGAAGAAGAAGATAGACTCCAATTGTTTGATATACTCCCTCTCTCTATCTCTCTCACACATAAAGATAGATATGGACCCTTGATGTAAGAAGAAGAAAACGAAGAAGATGACCTCCAAGTGTTCAACGTGAGGTCCCTCTCTGTCACAAACTCTTTCTCTCTCGATCGACATATTAGAAGAAGAAAAAGAACATCCTCCAAGTGTTCAAGACCTCTCTCTCAAAAATACGAATCCAAAAGAAAAAAAAGAAAGGAGAATCTTCAAGAATTTCATGCGAGGCTTCACACATATGCACACTTGCACACACACACACACAAAAACTAAACACATACACACACATGTTGCCACCACCCCAATCCCTTGCAAGGATCTGCGCCCTTTGCCCAACCCATCTGCCTTTGTGTCTGGGCGCCTACCTAGGTGGCTCAAACCAATGACTGCCTAGGCGGTCGCATCTGCCTAAGCGGCCGTATCCGCCTTTTTGAACCTTGCCCTTACTAAAGGGGTAGTTTTGTACTTTATACTGTTATATGAGTGGGGCATGGGGGTCATTGAGACCAACATTCCGTAACTCGCCCAAGTCCTGTAACTCACCTTGTGGGTGAGGCTGAATAGGGGCGAGTTCCATGACCACTCTCCCCACCCATATAAACCTCTTAAAAAATATAAAATAATAAAACCACAAAGAAAGCGAAACTCCACTATATTAGTTAGAATTAAGTTTTTTCTAATAGTTTTGATGGTTTTTAAGATGATTTAGGAACATTCATATTTTTCCCTTTTTTAAATTTTTTTTTGAAATGTTCAAATTCTAAATCAAAATATTCAATAACCCATCTTTTATAGATTTTTTTTATCTTTTTAGTCTTCTAATAGTTCCTATTACCTCTTTTAGTTTTTTTCTTATTTGAACTTTTTCTTTAATTTCTTTCACCCTTTTTTCAGTATTTTGTGTTGTATGTAGCTTGGCCAAATTCAAGTGGACTCAGTAGAGTTACTTAGTTCTGCGAAGGCTCGAGTACTTTGGCCAAGTCGATTTCCAAAACATTGATTGAGACACCACTATGGCCCTACTCTTCTCTCTTCCTCCTTGCGTGATTCTCTCTCTCTCTCTCTAACTTTCTCTCCCATCCTAGATCTGTATTTCTCTTATACTTTTTGATTTCTTACATGTTGAAGTTGTTTATTTTAACTATTAGTCTATTAGAGGGGAGATTAGGGCATATCTGAATAGCCAAAAAAATAAAATGAAACAGAAAAAAATTAGACAAAATGAATTGATTGATAAAGTTCAAGTATTTGATGACGATAAAGAAGATCCATCGGGAGTTGGAAGCGTGAATAGGTTTATAAGAGAGAGTTATAATACTGGTGCTGATGTTGGGGGGGGAAAGGACCTCTCCCTAAGGGGCCAATGGTTGCTTTTGCACCCCTAACCCCAAGGTTGTGGTTGAGGAAATGAGGAAAAATAGAAAAGAAACCACACTTGGATATAGATACAAGAAAGAAGAGAATAGTAGGGCTTATAGATATATTGCTAAGTGGTTTTTACCAAGTGGATATTCTTTTCAATGTAGTGTGCTTTGGTAGCTCCAACGTTATGGTCGAGGCAATTTGGTAAATTTTGCCCATGGCTGAAACCCCACACCTTACATGAGCTCACAATGCCCCTTTTGATGGATGCTGCAAATTAAGTGAAGAAAATCTTGAGTTTTGAGAGAAGAGGATGGGAGAAGTATGGGATGACCCTCATGAGTGATGGTTGGTCTGATGGAAGCTCTTAGGCATTTATTAATTTTGGGTCAATTGTCCCTTAGCAACTTTCTCTTTTTTCTTTTATGAAGTCTATTGATGCATCCACCAAGTCACATGATGCAACTTGTGTGTGTTGATGGATGATATTGTAGAGTTTGTAGGGGAAGAGCATGTGGTACAAATTGTTACCGACATTTGTGTCACCATTTTGCAGTTGACAAGCTTTTGACTTCGAAGAGGAGATGTATGTTTTGGACTCCTTGTGGAGCTCACTCTCTTGATGTCATGCTTGATAACATAAGGGAAACATCCTAGGTTAAAGGGGCAATTCCAAATGCTAAGTTTGTTACTGGTTTCATCTATAGACATATCCTAGTCGTAAGCATGTTGAGGGAGTTTGCAGTGAAGAGAGATAGTGAGAGCATGAGTGATTAGATTTGCCATAATTAGATTTGCCATATCTATTCTTACTCTTCAAAGCCTATGCAAGCAAAACATATGCTCTAAGGACCAGGTTCACCTTAGAAAGTGGAACACAAGTAAGTGGTCAAAGTATCATGTGGGGAAACATCAGAGCAACTATTGTTTAATGCATCTTTTTGGATCCATTTCTACTATGCATTGAATGTTTCCTGCCCTTTGGTGAAAGTGCTTCGATTGGTTGATGGTGAAGCAAAGCCTGCCATGTGCTACATGCATGAGATGATGGTTGGGGCAAAGAAATGTTCTACATTGTTTTGAGGAATGATAAAACCAAATACAAGTCTATAGTTCAAATTGTGGATAGGAGATGGGATAAACAATTTTACTAGCCTCTTCATGCCCCTGATTCCTTTTGAGTAAATTTCTTCACTTTAAGCACCCATCCATTGAATCGGATTTTATAATAAATGGAGGGTTCTATACTAGTGAGGTTGATCATTAACCTAGCTATGCAATATGAGATCCAAAGAAATAAGTTAATCAAGTTTAGTTGTGCATTGGAAAACTTTGGTCGAGACATTGCTATTTCGAACAGGGATACTGCCCAACCAAGTAACTGAACTGTGTTCAATTTTTATTTTTTCTTCTTTATTTTGTTTTACTTGTATAATGGTATACTTGTAGTTAATAAATATCTAAAATAGTATGCATTTGAGTGGTCGACATCATAACATCTCACTATTTGAGTGTTGAGCCCAACATGTGAGTGTTGAGCGCATTTGAGCATGTAAGTCTTTATTTGCTTTGTTTTCAAAATTTTAAAATCTATGTTGGAGAAAATAGAAATCTATTTGGCAGTAATTTACGTATCATATTAATTTAAATTTGGGGCCCCGCCCACCTGCCTCAATGCTCTTGGCTGAAAGCAGACAAAAGCCCCTTGGCCAAGGGCAAAATTGACAAACCCCCCCTCACCCACACACATAAAGAAGGAAAACACCTAAAAATTTGTGTTTTTGAGAATTTTTTGAAAATGAAGAAAATTTTTGAAGTTTTTTATTGCTTGCAAAATCGCAAGTTAATCTGCATGTTACTTTTGTAGTTGCAAAAGAGGACTTTTGGCAACCAAATGTCACTGATTTGAGCTAGTATGGATTTGATTCTTGTAGGTTAGTGTATTGCAATATTTGAATTAGGGTTTGGTTATTTTTTTGTCTAAAATGGGCAATGATTTGTTTTCTTTCCCTTTTGTGTTTTGTTTTTGTGATTTTTTTTTAAATGTTTGGCTTTGGATTTTCTCCCCTATTCAAGAGTAGGTTTTGGTTCGAGTTTTTTGGAATTCTTTTTCGATTGGGAAGCCCAATTTGAGGAAAAAACCATTAACCTCAAACCAAATGGATACTATTTCGTGAGTTCTCTTTTTTTTGATATGGGCATATGACATTTGAAATAGCATAACACATCAACACACAAAACCCTTGAAATTGATATATATATATATATATATATATATATATATATATATGGTTCATTTGGGAGGTTTCAGGATCCAATCTAAGGCCTAAACCCCCTTAATTTCTGTTTGGCTGTGTAGTTTTCTATGCGCCGTCAGCAGTCTAGGCGGCCAGGTCCCCTGGCCACCTAGGCGTTGCTTCCGAATTTTTCAACGTAGTGTGATGATGCTGCCTTTACATACTTGGCTTCAGATGTGGGAGATGCACATGCACATGAGTCTTCATATGTCTTGTCTGATTTAAAGTTTAGAGCTGAAACTTGGGAGACTTGAGAGTTGATTATCTTTTTTGTTATATGTCGTAAACTTTTGGTCTTTGCCTATTTGGAGCTTAAACTTTGCAGCTTGGTTGTTTATATAATATGTATTTGTAATTGTGAACTTTGAAGTACTTTTTGTCATCAGATGTATGTCGTGACAATTTGGCATCCTGGGTTTAGTTTTTTTTATATTTAATTTAGTGAATGAGGTAAGTTATTACGTTTGCATGTTAATTATTGTAGACATTTAGATTTTTATAGATTATAGAACAAATTGTGTCATTCTTTATGATGTCTGCTACTCATAAATCACACATTTTTGTTTTTTATGCATTTTTTTTATAATTGTATTATTTAATATTATGTTTTAATTTATTGGCCACATTGGAGGTTATGTGCATGCATTAGGATAGCATTGCTCCATTAGACACCATTCCTTTCATTCTAAATACTTACGTTTTTTTTTTTTTGTTGGGTAGTTCAGTGGTAGGCATGGAACTTGAGATGTAGCACTACTAAATGTCAGTTGCTAGCAACTCATTCCCAAGCCCAGTTCCTAATACTATGTCCTTCTCATTGATGATTACAGTAGGTTCACATGGATCTTTTTCTAAAACAAAAATTTGATGTATTTGGTGTCTTTATTAAATTCCTTTTTGTTATTATGTCATAATTTAAATGCCGCATTGCTCAGTTTCGAAGTGATGGACGAGGTGAGTACATTATCTAGTAAATTCAGAAACTTCTTGTCCAACAATGGAATTGTGCAGTGCTTCTTCTTCTCATATGCCACAACGAAATGGTTTGGCAGAAAGAAAGGAGAAACACAAAAGGGAAGGCAACTCTATGTATGATGCATGCCAGTGGAGTTCCCAACTTTGAGTGGAGTGAGGCAGTGATGTTATTACTCGATTGCCCTTTGTGAACGCTAGCGGTAAGGCACCATACTCTATTCTTCAGAAGACATAATGCTACAAGTTTTTGAATGCTATTGTTATCTTCATGTGGATGAATGTCAAAGGGTCAAGTTGATGCCAAAAGCTGAAATGTGTGTTCATTGGCTATATATAACAAAGGAAATCAATGTTGTTTTACAAGTACCAAAAGAATGCTGTTCTCACGACATGTGACCTTCGACGAAAATCAAATGTATTCTCTTCCTAAGCCTCCTGAAATTCAAGAAGAAGACGCTTGTGTCTCTACCCAAAACCCTAAAATTGATTTTACTTCATTCAGTAATGTTAAGAAATGTGATTTGAACTTTTACATGAAGAAGAAGAAAATAGAGGGAGCAACCCATAGATGACAAAACATGAAGGGCGTGGCACAAAATTGATAGTCTACCAAAGAAGAAAAGACAGGGAGCAGCTCATAGATGACAGAACTGTGCATGGAAATTTGCATGAAGTAGACACTATTGAGAAAGAAACTGATATATCTCTTTGCACCTTAGAGAAATCAAATTAAGAGTGCAACCCCTTGCAATCCATCGATATAGGAGATGAAAATGAAATCAGGCGATTAGACTGCACTAGGCATCCAATGGAAAGGTCGGGAAGGTACTACTCTCTTCCTATTAAACGTCAAACTTTCTTGACAGAAATTCTAAAAGATCCATTTTCATTTGAAACTTTAGTGAATAATTTGAGATTGGTAATGAATAATTGAAGACATCCAAGCATTCCATAGATGTCAATCGTAGATGTTAGTCCTAAGGCCCAAAGGAAAGAATATTGTGGGGGTGTAAAAAGTAAAGTATAAGGAGGATGGTTCAATTGAATTATTCAAAGCAAGGTGATTTGCAAAGGGATTGAATCAAGAATATGAACTAGGTTAAGATGAAACATTCAGTCCCTTGTTGGAAATGGGCACTATTAAAATTACGTTCTCTCTTTCACTAGCTCATGTTTAAGAGATGTTCCAGATGGATGTTAGGAATATGTTTCTCCACGGGGGCCTTAAAGAAGTATACATGGAGCAGCCAATGGGATATAGTGAAAGAGATCAAAACTCAGTTGTGTGCGAATTAAATCGTATGATATGGGTTAAAACAGATGTCACAAGTTTGTTTCAATAGTTTTTGTAAGGTGATAAGGTCGTAGGGATTTTAGAGAAGTCTAGTGGATCACTCCTTGCTCATTCAACATGATGGAAGAGATACCACTATTCCATTACTTTATGTTTGTTGGATGCAAATTTATTATAAAGATATAGAAGTTAGAAATACAAATTTATTATAAAGATATAGAAGTTAGAAATACAAATTTATTATTTACAAACAAATTAAAATAACCATTATTTTATGCGAAAATAGTATTTTGTATAATATATGTTGAACATTTTCCACATTGTGGTGGTTGAATCATTTATAATTCCTATATCTATTATGTTGCAAGTTTGAATCTAGCATAACACAAATTTGAATTTTAAAATATAAGCCATAATTATAATCTATATATAATTTTAAAAATATAAGACATATATATATTATTGGTTATTCTAGATCACACCATACTAATGGTGAACTTAGAATTTAGTACTCTATTTTTTTTTTAATCATAAATTACCCTTGCATGGTCAAAAATGACTTCTGACCGTAAATATTTCATATAATTTGGAAAGGGTATTTTGGTCTTTAAAAAACCCCTCCAAAACTTAATTTCAAATTAAAAAAGATTCATTTGACTTTTTGAATGATGATTGGACTTTTAATATAATTTAGAATAACAAAAATGTCCTGAAAATTAT
>NW_006499867.1:373236-387139 GCF_000471905.2 Amborella trichopoda | reverse complement strand
CATGATCCGTGAAGAATGGAGGATTAGGATTCATGGAGCCGACCATATATATTATATACAAGAGAGAGAGCATACTTAAGTCTTGATTTATGTATGTCCAGTCATGTAGGGCACTGGCTATTCCTTGGAATACATCAATGACAAGGTATATTATACTCACAAGTATACATCAGATTCGGATCTAAATAGTGTACGTTGGATTCGTGTTGGATTTGGGTCCGAACCAGATCCTAGATCTCAATCGTATATATCGGATATGGATATGGATTACTCTATATACTGCTACTTAAAAAAATTGTATATATAAAATAAAAATTTATTAGTAAAAAAACCGTTTTGGATATGGATGTGGATTTGGATTTGGGTCGGATCCAGATCAGATACACTTGCACTTGGATCCGATCGGGATTTCAATTCGGACCTGACTTTTGGGTCAGGATCCGGATTTCGGATCCAAATTTTGGGTCCATACCCGGATCCGAATAGGGTTCGAAATCCCCATTTTGAATCCGGATCAGGTCAATTCTCACCCCTAGGCAGCTGTGACTTCCCACATAACTTGGGTCACTTCTCAAGTCACATGTATAAGGAGTCTTGCCGTGGTTGTCAGTCTTGAATTACGCAATAGCTTTTATATAGTGATAATCAATGTGCCATAGTTATTTTCATGAATACAGTGCTTCATGGAACGAACACTTAAATGGATCCACACTCTGTAAGATAGAAAAGTGAAGACAGAAATATTTACAAAATTTGTTGGGACCAGTGAACAGGTTGGTAAATGTTTACAAAAGGGCTGACCAAGTAGAGATATAAGGTTCTAAAAGACAAGCTGTTCATGATTGTTGTCGGTGTGTGGCTGAAGAGTGTATTCAAGATATGGCATGATAAGCAATTACACTTGTAAGAACATGTTCATATTGGTATGTTATTCACATGTCCAATATGTATGTACTAACATAGGGCATGCTTGTAATTCTTTATTGTACATGTATATAAAAAATGTAGGGCATACTTGTAATTCTTTATTGGACATGTTGTATATAAAAAATGTGGATGTCCAAATCCTAAAGAACATTGGACAATCCATTGCAGTCATCTCTTCTCCTCACTTTTACTTGTGCATTTTTCTCTCTCTTGAATAGTTTACACAGGATGGTCTTAAAAAATTCTTAGCGCTGCAGAATGTAGTTGTACTATTTTTGAAGTCTGTATTTTGCCATTTCCTAACTGCCTTTATTCGTAATTTTCTATCTCAATTGTGTTGTTAATCATCGAGTCAGCTGAATATGGAAAAGAGTAAATATATCATGCGGTTGCGTCAGTTATGTTCTACTCTATATTTTACTCAATTTGTTCATTCTGCCAGTGCATCTGCCAATGCATCTCATTGTTCATGGCTGGCTTATGAATTCATTGTTAATTGTCCATCTCTAATCTAGTAGTTTTATTTTGTTACTTCTTTAGAAATCGAGACGTCTCCAGTCCGTTGCCTTGTGCCTCAAGTGTCAGATGCTGTCTGTGGGGGTGATTTTACTGTTTGGCTATCTTCACTCGAAGGATCATCAATATTGTATGTTTTCAGATTTATCATTCTCTTATTCTTGTTTCTTTGGTTTAAAATGCTAAAATGTCCAGTCATTATGATACTTCTATTGATTGGTTATTGACTTGAGCTAATCTGAGATGAGTTGTTTTGCGGTTTATAGAACTGCTGGTCTCCCAATATACGGTCAACTTGGGCATGGAACTGACCATGAGGTATGCATGATCAGCACATATTTTTAGATTTCTGGTATTGCAGTCCCCGTTACTGGATGTTTTTTTGGAATCCTTGAAGTAGATATTCCATGGACTTGCAGTACAATGCCAGAGATAGTTCTGTTAGGCTAGCTTATGAGGCCCAACCTCGTCCACGTGCAATTGCTTCACTTGCTGAGAAAACTATTGTTAAAGTTGCTTGTGGAACAAACCACACAGGTTAAGTTGATTTTGAAGCTGTTCTTTTCAGCATGATTACATTTTTCTTATTTGGATCTCGTCTCTTTCCCATGCTTTCTAATTATTTGATTAGAAATCCTGAATATGGACTCT
This sequence comes from Amborella trichopoda, assembly GCF_000471905.2. The sequence goes on along the minus strand of NW_006499867.1, from coordinate 385,045 downwards.
CACATGAGTTTGCCATTGATGCCCTACTGTTGTGGATTTTGTGTCACATGTATCCAGTTGCAGCAGATTCGAATGGTTTTCTTTACACGTATGTCACCCTAACCTTCACTTTACCTCTCTTAAGATATCATGTTTATTGCTTGTAATTTATGTGCTTTTGTGGGAACTGTAGCCATGAATTTGCATCTGTAGAATTTCTATAGTGGGCTTTTTGCTTCTAGTTACTTACCAAGTTTTCTGCTTTTTGTGAATCGTTTTTGAAGTTAAATGGACTTCACAAAATTTATGGGATCTTACTAAATGTTGCGGGTTTTTTCCTTTGTTGCCTGTATTTTTGTAACTTCCATCAACTGCTTTTTAGTATTTGGCTCGCGGCCATCTATATTATTTAAACGAGTGTTTGTAATCATCATCATTATAATTGCTGGACTCGAAATGTTTTTTTTCCATGTGATTTCCAACTTTTGCTCCAGACCTGATCCCTTTTTTATACTTAGGACACCATTTTGGACCTCAAAATTTGGCTATTAGTGCTATTTTTTGGAAAAGGATTTGTGCTTTGGCTTGATTTGCTAAGGTGTCGTTAATCAAGACAGTACTTCTCAAGTTCAAGTCTTGCAGCTGAACTACCCATGCTTTGTTACATTTATCTGAGAAGTTGTTTGGCCTGAATAGAGTTTTCCCTTCTATTGTGTTGCATTATTTCAGGTGGGGGTTTGGTGGATATGGAAGGTATTGGAAGGCACATTTTACATTGTCATTTGGTTGCTGTGGCTCTATCAAGCTAGTTTAATGAGATGAGTTTGTGTGTGCCAAGTACTTGAACCTTTTAACCAATAGCTTACTGTTAGACACTGATGAGTGAAAAAAAATAATTCAGAAAAAATAAAAGATAAAATAAGGGATGAGAGAATTATACCCTGTCTTTGTGTCCGCAAGGGAGTCCACGTAAAGATATTTTCACAAGATCGAACTCTTTCTTTGTTCTGCAATAATTTGTTTCTTCAAAAGGGACTTCTTCCCTTTGAATACAATCTAAAAATAAATTAAAAAAAAAAACCCCACCAAAGGCTCTCTCCCAGGTTGTTTTTTATCTCCACCTTTCATGTTATTATCTCTCTCTGACCATTATGTAAAAGATAAAAACCCTCCTTACAATTGATTCCTCTCATTTTTTTGTTAGCCTTTCCAAAAGATAAGTCCTAAATAAAAGATAGCTATAAAAATATAACTACTATTATCTATTCCATGTTTTGTCCCCTCAGTAAAAAAAATAAACCCTTGTACCCATGTTAATGCAAAAAATAAGCCTCCTTAAAACAGCAACTCACACCAAACAAAAGATTTATCTTTCCTAAAAAAAAGAAACTCTCGAAGATCTCTTTAGCAAATCCCACAATCCTTTAAGTAACCCATCTCAAATAATAATAAAACTATATATTTTTTAAATTTCCTAATTTTATTTGCATCATTCTCCGGGGTGGGAGAAGCTCAACCTCGAGCTTGAAAATTCAAAATGGATTCAAAGAGTATCCCGTTCATCACCGTGTAGGATTATTTTTGTAACTTGATCTTCTTCTTGAACTTTATCCACTTCTTTAGCCAAATGTACCTCTGTCTTCTTTTTTGGGCATTTATATGCACGGTGTCCAGTTTCAGTGTATCGAAAGCAAGTAATCTTCGAGGTATCCCTTTATTTCCATTAAATAGCCGTTGGTGCGAAACCTCCTTTTGGGTGAGAAAGGGCTTATTAGAGCTCTATTGGAATTTGGTCTCTACACGTAGAGAAATTTGAAGAGCTTCACTTCAGGTCTATGGCCGATGTGGAAAGACATCTCTAATGGTAGGTTGAAGCGCATTTACATATCAAGCAACCTTTTGTCCTTTAGTCTCTTGGAGGTTCTTTCGAGCTACTAGTCTACAAAATTCTCTAGTATAATCCTCCACTTTCTTTTCAATCTGTAGATTTTGGAGATCTTGAAAGAAAATTTGCTCGTGATCCAAATGAAGAAAATCTTCTCTCAATTTCTTTTTCATCTTTCGCCAATCAATAATTTTTGCCTTTCCACCATGAACTTGGGCTTGTTCAATTTGCTCCCACCAAGCCACATCATGTACGGAGCTTGGTTGTGACAAGTTTAACCTTACACTCATCTGACAAATCACTATACTAAACAATGTTTAAAAAATCACCGACCCGATCCGGATCGAGTATCAGTGACACTATTTTGGATCCGTTAATAAAACGGGATCTGCATGATTTGCTATAAGGAACCGGCTTGATGATGTCATGACTCTTATGATGTCATGATTCGGACACATCATTGGTTCTTATTAAAAAAATGCATTTAATCACGTGTGCGGCTCCATCAATACTGGCTCTTCCACACAATAAGCTTACACTGAGTAATCTGGTAGCCTTCATTTTCTACTAGCATAACATGTCCAATATTTTCGATGTGGGACTACTTTTGTCCCTTTATTTGAGCAGGCCAGTCAACCATATTAAATTAGCATTGATCCTAAATGAGATAAACCTCAACGTGCATCTTAAATGAGCATGCAGTTATATGGTAAATCATTGCACGTGAATCTTAAATGAGCATCATATGATATACCTTTAACGTGACATTGAAGCCTTAGCATGCCATTTAATTTATGAACCCTAGTGTGTCATATTAAATGAGTCTCGTCAATATATTTTTTAATTAAATGAATTAATTAACATGCTAAATTAAAAAACTGCCACATAAAAGGTTTTGTTATTTATTAATAAAATGGTTTTTTCGATAGGTTTTAGTACCTTTTTTTTTGTTGCTAATGTGCATGTTGCCGATAAGTTTTTTTTTTTTTGAATTTTGATCTTTATTTTTCATTTTTTTTTTTAATATCTTAACATTAAATTTTATTGGGGATTGTATTTTTATTTTTAATCATATGCTATAGAAGCATTTTCTAATAAATTTTTTATCACATTTGTTGTAATATTATAATTAATAATGATACATTAATAATCAAATCTTGTATTTTTATTTATTAATTTATTTACATTATAAATTATGTAATGTATCATTTTTTTATAGTTGTAAATATACTTTTTTTTAAATTAGATGATGTAATAAGACATTTTAGATTTGATCTTATTTGTATAATAAAATAATTATAATATACAAGTTAACAATTTCAATTTCATTATATAAATATTATAGTTAGTTAGGTTGTCATAATTTTGGATGAATAAAGCGAATTAATAAATATTTAATACTTTGATGTGATTCTAATTTCACTTTATATGGGAAATTATTATTTTTAATCTTGTAATATGAAATATTTTTTAATATCTTTAAATTATGTTGATGCAATATTATAATTAATAATTATACAGATATCCTGATAGAACAAAAACATCTCAGTATTCACTTATTTTTACAAAGTAATGAAAGTACATAATGCATCACTCCTAATTACGTTTAGAAACTAAAAGAACACTATTTTTACAGATTTATAGTGATTTTTTTAGACAAAAATTGTTGCTCGGATTCAACACTTGTAGAATAAAAAGGAATTCATTGATGATTATGTATTAATTCAATTACAATTAAGATGTTCTATGAAACTAAGATTTTGGTTCCTTAGAATTAGAATTTAGAATTAGAATTGAATTCAAAAATTTAAGGATCTTTGATTTGATTCAAGTTCAAAGAAGGATTTTTTAGACTACCTTCTTTATCTTTATTTTCTTTTTTCCCTTGTATCAAAAAATCAAGAAAAATGCCAATAAAGAAAGGGTTGTTATGCCTAATATTTGAAGTTTGATCTGTATCTGTTTTCATTCTGCCCTTCATTCGAGTGGTTTTTTCTTCGCGAAACTGCCCGAGCAAGAAAGCCGCAACCAACGGCTTTCGCGCTAGCGCGCTCACTTTTGAATAGTTAGCAGCTGCTATTAAGGAGCGAATAAATAATTGCGCTAGCGCGTTCTACCTAAGCTGCTTTACCCAGAGCAAGAAAGCCGCTTAGGCTTTCGCGCTAGCGCGCTCTACCTTTGTTGCTTATGCTGCTTATGCTATGCTGTTTTCAATCCAATCTACAATATTATGCCGGTTACCAATTCTGCCAATTCTCCAATCCGATCCGCCGATTGTCCAATCTGACATGGGTATGGGTGAGGCCGAATCGAGTCACCGATTCGATTTTTTAAACCTTGCTACTAAAAAAAAATTTCAACTACACTTAGCCTGTCAATAAAAGCCTCTATACTAAACTTACTATGAAATTCAGGGAGATCAACTGTAAATATTGAAATCGCATGGACTCTTTATAAAATGTGGATCTTGCTTGCAAATTTGTTTGTAACATTCTAGATCGGCACCTTGTGTCAGTCCAGAACTTGATTCGTCTCTATTGTGAAATTTGGCGTCAATCTATGTGGTATAAAATGTGGATCTTGCCTGCAAATTTGTTTTTGACGTTTTGGATCGATGCACCACGCTAATTGTGGAACTCGATTCGTCTCTATGGTGAAATTTGGCTTCAATTTATGTGGTTTGCAAACTTCCTCCCCTTGATGAATGGTATCTTCGAACCGTTGCAACTTCTAATTAATTACGTTTATGTCTCATTGAATACCTTCTATTGCCTGATTTATACTCTCCTTAATTTGTTGCTTCACAAACTCCATAATTTGTAGCAATACATCCTCGATCGTCAAAGTGGGTTTTGGCGGCATTGTGATTGATGAGTCTTACTTGCTCTTATACCAATTGATTGAAGGAAAAAAAATAATCTAGAAAAAATAAAGGATAAAATATGGGATGAGTGAATTATACTTCTCTGGGTCTGCAAGGGAGTTCACCCCAAGATCTTTTCACAAGAACAAACCCTTTGTTTATTCTCCAATAATCTGTTTCTTCAAAAGGACCTTTTCGCTTTAAATACAAGCTAAAAATGAATAATAAAAATAAAACCTACCAAAGACTCTCTCCGACATTTTCCTATCTCCTTCTTCCCATGTCATTATAAATCTCTCTCTTTGATCATTACATAAAGATAAAAATCCTCCTTACAATTGATGTCTCTCATCTTCTTGTTATCCTTTCTAAACGATAACTCCTAACTAAAAGATAACTATAAAAAGCTAGCTATTATTATCTACTCCATGTTTTCTCCCCTCACTAAATGATAAATCCATGCACCTACATTAATAAAAGAGATAAGCCTCCTAAAAAACAACTCACGCCAAACAAAAGGTTTATCTTTCCTAAGAAATGAACCTCCGTAAAATCTCTTTAGTACCTCCCACAATCCTAGAAAAACAATCCATCTAAAAAAATAATAAAACTAAATTTTTTGGATTACCTAATTTTATTTGCATTAGACAATTCCTAATTGTTTCATACTCATTTACTGGATAGGCTTGGACATAGAGAGCAGAAGGATGAGTGGATTCCACGTCTTGTTGAGACCTTCCAGAGGCAGAATGTCTTGCCTCCTAATGCCATTGTTTCAGCTGGTTCTCAAAGTTCAGCATGCACTGCTGGTAATGGTTTGACATGTCCAAAAAAGTTGGATTTTTCCATTAATTTCTTACTTATCATTTGCAATTGGTTATTTTGTCAAATAAATTCTAATACGATATATACATTATTGAACTGTGCAAACTCATTTGTATCATGTATTTGTATAGTTGAGTTTTTTGATATGTTGTAATAGATAGTAGTCCTCTAGACTTATTGTTTTGCATGTGGCTAAACCATTGTTGTCAAAATCGGGCTGACCACTGAACTGGTAGAGGTGCAAAGGGGTCGGTACCTGACCCAGCGGGACCTGGCCATAGTTGCTGGAAGTGGGGGTGGAAGCAGGTGCAGGAGTGGGGTTGGTTTGGGGAATGCCGACCGCCATAAGGTAGAAGCTCTCTGAGTTCGAATTAACGTCCGTGCATTCAACAAGTTAAGGAGCTAGATCCTAGGATGCCTGGGAGCAAGATTCCATGTCGTTGAGATTGAGGTTTTGGTTAGGAGGGATCTAAGCTCCACTATACATAAAATGAGTTCGAGGTTTTTGCTTGTATGCCAATAGTGATTTACTTCCTCACTACAAGTTGCAGGAAAACATCATCATGGCAAGAAAGATTCATACATTTCCCATAATGGCTTCTTCTTCTTCTTCTTCTTCTAATAGTAATGATGATGTTGATGATAACAACCACCACTACCACCACCACCACCACCACCACCACCACTACTGCCACCACCACCACCACCAGCAGCAACACGATCTTTAGCATTACCACCACCACTACTACTAGGCTACTACCATGACCATTACCACTACCACTACCACTATTACACCGCTACCACCAGTGCTACCACTACCACTACCACTACCACTATTACACCACTACCACCAGTGCTACTACTACCACTACCAGTACCATCACCACCACTACTCCTTACTACTACTGTCATTGTTTCTTGTTAATGCTGCTGCTGTTGTGGTCACATGGGTCCTTTTAGGAATTGAGCATGATCTTTGGTCGAGATTGAGGGCCTTGAGGCAGTTATTTTCATTGTTTGGATGGTTCTTGGGGTTTTGTGTATGGTGGTTAAGGCATTCCTTTCCTTGACGATTCTCCTTTGGGATTAGTTGCTTCTCCTGGTCTTTATAGAGGGTCATGCCACTGCTATAGAGAATTGTGCTGCTTGTACTGCCATCGGTTAGCTTTGGATTCTTTCTGGTGATGGTTTCTAGGCTTAAAGTTGATTGTTGATTTCTAGATTTTATATTTGACATTAATAATTGGAATTATCATGTGTATCTAATATTCCCTAGTACTATTTTACTTATTCCAGACAACTCGCGCTAACCAATTGCCATTTTTAATTTGTGAGTAATGGAATGAAAGTATGAGTCACATCATGTTATAAGTGTATATATACTATGGCTGCATTGTTGCATTTAACTTTGGAAATATATAGGCATTGACCAGTTCATCTTTGCTCATATCTGAATTCATTTTGTGGTATGTAATCCAGGTGGCGGGCAGTTGTATATATGGGGTAAAATTAAGGCAACGGGCGACGATTGGATGTATCCTAAGCCTCTCCTGGATTTGGGGTAGTTCAATAACTTCAGTTCTTGGAGCCTTAATTTGTTGTCTCGGCCTATTATATTTTGGGCTTTTCTAATTCTATCTTCAACCTCTTTATTTCATAAAGTCTTTACATGGTTTATGCTATACAACACTGTTGCTTGGGTCGAACCTGTATTCTTTTTTTCTTCTTGTCTCTTTTTTTGGTTTGCTTCTGATAGTTAATTCCTTCGTTCTTTTTGTTTTTTTTATTTATGTCCTTTCCTTCTGACTGTTATGTTTGCAGACATTTGTTTTTAAGTTTCTTTGAGTACTTTCAGACTTCATGTATCTTCTTAATACTATAATGTCTTCAGAAGATTGTTCTCTAGTGTCATTTTCAATTTTTTTGTCATCAAATTAGTATTTTTTTTTGCACCTCATAGGGGTGGTTTTTTTTTTTTTTTAGTTTAGTAATTTCGGGACTTATAATTTACCTCCTATGCTGCTTTTCTCCTGAATTCATATCCAACCATGTCTTCTGTGTGTCGTGCTGCCAGCTCTCCGTACCCTTTTAAAAGAGTTGTGATTTATGTCGACTGTGATATGCATATAAATGGATTAACTATCTATGACTTTTATTCTATGGGAAAGGTCTCTATACTTCCCCTATAGCATAGAAGATCTATGCTTCCCCTATCATTCAGCCGTCCAATTTTTATCAAGAGAGCCACTCACCGTTTGATCTTAGATTCGACGTCTCAAAGTATTTTATTTTTAGTTTTTTTTATACAAATTGTAGTATGAAATTTGGTAGTGCCATCTACTCATTGGGGAGCACATATAAAAAATATTAAAAATAGTTTTCGATAAAATACAATGGCCAAAATACCCCTTGAAACTTTCAGGGGTGTTTTGGTCATTTTATTTTATTGGAAATATTGTTTTTATATCTTTTGCAAGTGCAAGTTGAATAGAGCATTGGACGTCCTAAATTTGGTGTCGAAATAGTTTATAGAAAAAAAATGAAAAATAAAATAGTGTAGAGATGTGACATTGTGATTGGGGAAATCTTAGCTCTCCAGTCAGAATGGACGGTTGGATAAGGGGAACTATATAAGGTTTATGCTGTAGGGGAAGCATAAAAAGCTTGCCCTTATTCTATTAGGCTATATGTTTGGCATGTAATGGACTGGCTCTTCCTTCTCTGTTTCACATTTGGCGAACATCATTTATTTGTTCTCTTACTCCATTCACTGTTGCTAGTATGGTTTTGTTTGCCATCGTGATTTATAATTTGGATTTTATTTGCTTGTTATCAGTGGATGGAATATACGTTGCATGGATTCAGGTTTCGCTCATCATGTTGTTGGTGCTGATGATTCTTGTATAAGTTGGGGCCAAGCTCAATATGGAGAGCTTGGTTATGGTCCGCATGGACAGAAGTATGTATTTCCAGTATCAATCAGTTGAAATTGCTTGTTTTCGCATTTGGAGATATACTTATTTTTTGCTTGTATTCTATTTTTGTTATACCATGTTTTCACTAAAAAACTGTTACTGTCTTCTCTATAGGTCCTCTGCTAACCCCAAAAAGGTTGATAGCCTTGAGGGAATGCATGTTATTAGGTATGAGTTTATGGTACATCATGCATTTTATGGTTTCTCTCCAGAAGTTCCATGATTCACCCTGATTATTATGACTTAAAACTAATTAGTCAGGAATTATATGTGTAGTGCTGCTTGCGGTATGGGTTTCTCAATGATTATTGTCGATAGAGAAAATGCTGATGATCGGCTTGAACAGGTAATCATTTCATAGATATCACATACTCTTTATTAATGATCACTTAGATGATATTGTGTTTGTCTTTATTAAATGGTTCCAAGTAGGAGGTTATTGCCTGTTTTTAATTATAGAAGATTCAAAAAGCATGATCTACAGAATTCTGGTATATAATAAATCTAAATCCACCATGATGGGCTTTCACTTGGTAAAAGGAAGGATTTGTTATACTCAAGTTTGTGCTTTTTGAATCTAGAACTCCAATTGTTGTACAGACGGAGAAACTAGAGAGGAGAATACTGGATGCCTACTAGATGTGTTGTCTGGAAAGAGATGCATACTTTTGTATGGTTGAATGTACGGGGATCATGTTAGTACTCTTCAAGGAAACGTTCCAACATATTTCTTCTACGTCTTTGGTTTGTCTTATTTGTTTGGTAGTAATAGTGCTCAATTGTAATACTTATTCTCTTGGTTTCTCAGTGAATTTGTAAGATTATGGGGGTCCCAATCCCCAGACTTGACATCTTAAGTCGCCATTGCCCGTAAGTATAAAGTCTATATGGAGTGGAGCCATATAAGCTCCCAACTCCTCATCACTTTTGGTTTTAGGGGTTTCACCCAAAAAAAAAAAGTATTTATAAAATTGTAAATTATAACTCTATTCCCCAACCAGTGCCAACCTGAGGCCATTTTTCATCACTCCCCTGTTTGGCTACTGGATCTATCACTTGTTTGCAGGTCTCTGGGTGCATTTCTTTTTCATGCATATCTAGAGGAAGAAGAGATCATGCTTGAGGGTTTTCACTTATCTCATCCACATGGGTTTTTAATCTTCAATGGGGAGAACAAGTGAGACTATTCCAACCATGTATACCTAGTTGAAATCTTCCAAAGTTTGCTGACCACCCCTTACTCTCATTTTTGATCAAACTCTGTAGCGCTTAGTGGGTTCCATCTACATGCATGAGCAGTTAATTCTAGGAAACTTTCCTAGCCATTATCATTGATTGTCTGCTGAAAGACCCTCCACATGCTGACAAGCCTTTTTGGTCGTCCTCTTGCCTCCATATCTTTTTCGAAGGAATATTTCAGGCTCAATCCCTTATTCAATGCAATCACACTGATATCTTCAAAAGCTTATTGGAAAGAATATTATCTAGGGAAAATATCTCCATTGACCCTATTTTCAACTTTCATTTCTTCTTAAACCCAAAATTTCAAAACCTATCTTCTAACCCCCTAAATAATTTTATCTACTTTATATTTTAACCCAAACAAATTAAAAAAGACGCTTTTTTTCTAACTCTCTCTCTCTCCTCACGTTGAACAATGCTCCTGGCGACCTTGGGGCTTGAGCTGTGTCCTCTTATGTGAGAGAGAGTGCCATGGAGGAGTGAGAAACATGCTCTCTTGTGGCGAGCACGCTTGGTTTCGAAGACGATGTCTCTGCGAAAGAAGTGCTCAAGCGCTATGAAGGCTTGACGACTGTGCGCTTGAAGGCCATTAAAGGCAAGGAAGCTTGGTATTGGGTTCATCTCGAGCCCATCCTGGTTCAAAACCCGGACACTGGTGCGCCCAAGGCTATAAAGCTTCGATGCTCTCTCTGCAACTCTCTTCTCTGCTTCCAACCCTTCGAGAACAACTTCCGAGCACCTAAAGCGAGGAACTTGCCCCAATGTCACTGCAAATCTCCCAAAACCTCTCTCTAGCTTCCCACCATTCACCCCATCTCACCATCTTCTCTCTCTGCCCCAACTGCTACCTCTTCTCACCACTATAGAAAGAGAAACCCTGTTCACCAGTTAACCTCCCTTATGGAACCAGTCTTTTTAGAAAGGCAATTTTCACTACTGGCTCTGTTCCTTCAAATTTTGCAGAGGAAACACTTTGGGACAGTGTAAATGCAATTTGCAATGGTGGAGTTGTTTAGAGATGTGTTGGTATAGTCGCCGATAGGTTCAAAGCCAAGGCTTTGAGGAATTTGGAGTTTGAAAACCATTGGATAGTGAACCTTTCTTGCCAATTCCAAGGGTCCAATAGCTTGATCAAGGATTTCGGCAAACAACTACCTTTGTTTCGAGAAGTTGCAGTTGCAGGAGCTTAATCAGGTGGGGCTGAACAGAGTCTTGCCAGAAAACCATTTTTCCAGTGGGTTTTCTGGTGAAAACTTCCCTCTGATTTGCCCCACTTTAGAGGACATCATAGCCATTGCTTGAGCTCTGCAACTTGCTGTAATGGACGACTCCTTTAAGCTTCTTTGCGCATAGGATCCTCTTGCTAGAGAAGTTGCAGATATAATTGGAGACATGGGTTTTTGGAACGAATTAGAGGCAGTTCTTTCCCTCACTAAGTTGGTCAAGACAATGGCTCAAGAGATCGAAACCGGTGGCATATCCTGCCCATCATCGCCTCTTGTAGTTTTCCGGTAAGCAGGTGACCGGGTTAGTGTAGTTTCCCGACGAGTTGGTGCGGGGGGAGATAGAGAGAGAGAGGGGTTTGGGAGGTTGATCGGAGGAGAGAGAAAGGAATCCTGTGAGGAGAGACGGGGGTTTAAAAAACAGTCTTTTTTAAATTTGTTTGGGTTAAAAAAAATAGTAAAAAATGAATAAAATATGGTCAGGGGGTTAGGAGATATTATAGAGTGAATTTCTATGTAGTAAGATAGGTTTTGCAACCTTAGGTCAATGGAGAAATGAAAGTTGAAAATGGGGTCTATAGAGATATTTTCCATATTATCTACTAACATTATCAACGTGTAGTCATGGAAAAAAGATATTGTTTGTTTCATTTTTCCTCGTGGATAAAAAATTAAATGCATCCATTGGAGGCATAGTAGAATAGTCCTTTGGGGGGCAGACAAATGGTGATATGAACTTTCTAGGAATAATGGAATTGCTTGCCATGTACAAGGTGGTTCGATTTTTCTTATTTAATTGTAAATCAATGTTATTAAC
>NW_006499867.1:334515-357210 GCF_000471905.2 Amborella trichopoda | reverse complement strand
CGCAAAGCACTTACATTTTTATAAATATGTTAGTATTATGTATACTGTTTTCCGCATCTGGTATGTGAACTACAAAATTGCAACTGGTTTCCAACTGTCTTAGCCAACTGTTTTGGTGGATACCTACCTTGGATTTCAAAAACCTAATGCCTAGCTGGTTTTCTAGAATATCAAGAATAGAAGTGATTATGGACATATATGAAAGCATGTCATGAAGATGTACCTTTCTTCTTATGTCCGAAGTATAGCAGAGTAGCCCTTCAATGCCCTTGTGAAAGATTAAACCACCCACTGGCCCCGCCCCCCCCCCCCCCCCCCTTTCCTCCCTGTCACTCTCTCTCACACACACGCATGTTCGTGCGCACGAAGAGTCATGGCTTGCCACCCTACTTGGACAGTTTAGGAGATGTTTTTTTTTTTTTGCATGTGAGTTAAAACCTTAAATTACTACGAAAATTTTCCCAAATGTGTAAAATTTATCTGAACACAGTAGCATTCTGGTAAGCAGCATCTTTTAGCCACTCATAAAAGTTTTCAAAATGCATTAGTGCACTATGAGCAAACATGCAAAGGAGAAGTGAACTCCTTGGTTACACTGATTGATTGCATCATCTGATCCAAGACATTTGTAATTCAGGAGGAGGGACTGGGGGGCTTGGGAGGAAATGGTGCAATTGGTTCGGCTGACGGGGTGTTTGGCAATGGATTTACTCGTCAGGTTCAGCAATGATCCTCTTCTTTGGTTCTTCTCTTTATTTTCATTTTACTAGAGAAACTCTTAACATGTTCTGATTAGTCTCTTATTCTTGTGAAAACAGCTTCTGGAATCAGCACCAAAAACTAAACCCATACACATTGATTGTGATCCTTCAAGATCCAGTTCTGCTTGGAACTGGTTGGAGAGATGGATGGCAGCATCCACCCAAGAATTGGGTCAGTCAAAGAAGCCGTGCCATAATCAAGAACTTAATGAAAAAGCTTCTAAGCAAGATTATACTGGACCAGAAGCTCCAAGACTAATCTGTTCAGGGGTTGAAGCTCCAAAGCCTAATCATGAGACCTTGGTAAAACCAACAGTTAATTCCATAGTGCAGCTTGAGGCCAAGTCAGCTGATTCCAGTACATTTTCTGAGAACCAAGCAAGGGATCCAGTGGTTGTCTCGAATAAAACCTCAGACCTCCCGGTAGAAGATGCTCCTCTGCTCAATAACATGGGTTTCATTGAAGAGAGTGAGAATTCTGTTCAGGTTTGCAAGGCCCTCAGAGATTCCTTAGCATGCAAAATGGGAATTCAATCAGATGAAACCTCGACCTCTGTGCTCGATTCTGTTCCCGATAAGCCTAGGGCTGAAGAACCTGAGAACCCCAAGCGCACCATGAAAAGGGCTGCTCCTGAACCATTAGATACCGAAAACAAGAGACTTGTATCAATGTCCAGGAGAACGCGAAGCACTAGCCCTAGCTTTGCAGCTGTTCAGTCGAAGTTCGAAGAGCTCAGCTCAACCCCAACTTCTGTGAAGCCAGTCCCTACCATATCCACTTCGAGACCTGAGTCTCCACCATCTCAGGCATGCTCTGACACCAAAAGCACTACTGATATTGCCCTAACTGATGATTCCACATCATATATTTCAATACTTCCTAATGAAACATTTGAATCCAGTTCTCAAATTACCCTTTCTCCGGCTCTTCCAAGGAATGAAACAGAAGGTTGGGAAGCTTTAGAAGATGCCAAGAGTGTCAATGATGGGTATGCCGAGGTTGTTTCAAAATCCGAAAATTTGGACAATGAAGCGAGCAACCCACCTTCAATCTCCAATTCGCCAGCCCCCACCGTGTTGGTTGAGCCAGTGAAGATTGATGGTATTGATGACAAATTTGATGGTTCAGAAACGAATCAGTTCACACCAAATATAAACACCCAAGTTTCAGATCTTCAAAATTCATACAATTCGTCCCCTGAAGGATCTCCAATTAGCACAGCCACTGCACCTGAATCCCTAGGCACCCCATTGAGCCAAATCTCATCTAGGGGCCAGAATAGTGGCAAGGAGAGCAGTGGGAGAGGGACTTACAAGGGCAGGTCACTTGTTGGCAAAAAGTCACCGGTAAACCAAGCCGCAAATGGTTCAAATGCAAGAAACAGTGTGGACCATCAGCCGACTGATACAAAGAGTGGGAGGAGGCGGAGCTCTTTTGGTTCGACAAAGCTTGAGCATGATAATGTGGAGCATGAATTGAGGAGTAGCCCTACAGTACCTGGGTACATGCAGGCGACTGAGTCTGCCAGGGCAAAGGCACTCACAAGTTCACCGAAATCAAGCCCTGATGTGCAAGACAAAGCTAATTACCATACTGTGAAAAGGCACTCCTTGCCAGGTTCAGGTGGGAGGACAAATAGTTCAGGGTCCCCTCGAATTCAGCGTTCTCTCTCTCAGGCCCAACCGGGCTCCAAGGGAAAGTCACAGGGTACTGCTGGTAAAAACCTGCACCCTAAACTTTATCTCTCCTCATGGTCCATAAATCCTAGACCTGAAACAATTGACTCTTAGTCTAAAATACATTTTCCTCATTTATACCCGTAAAATCCCTTAGTGTTATAAAGTGAACCAATCGTAAACCCTGAACCTAAGACCAAGTTCTCCAAATCTATTTGTTCCTGTCTTTTAATAGCTTCCTTTTGTTTGCTTTATCTCAACTGGAAGCCATGGAAATCTGCTTTTCATACCATTAGTTATCTGTCTGAAATTATACCTTTCATTTTCTTTCCTTGTGGATAAAGTGTCTGGTTACTCTTTCTAAATGATTGAAGTGCTTGTGCTAACCCAGTCCAATCTGATTTTCTCACTAACCTTCTGGTTTTCATTTTATTAAAAGATGGTCTTTCAATCCTGTGAGGCCGTTCTTTTGAAATCGAGCTGGTGAGATGCGCTTGCCTATAAAAAATGGAAAAAATACTAATAAAAAAACAAAACTCATTGTCTAACTTTAATCCTGAGAATATTTCCTTGGATGCATCTGTGGAGTTGTAATGAGCTTCAGTTGATAACTTATGCTGCTCTCAAATACCCAAAACACTAATTCACTTAGATAGCAATAAATTACATTTCACAAAACTACTGGATTTTCCTATAGAGTACAAATTATCATGAGCACACAGTTAATGCGCATCCAATTATTTGCGAATGTTGCAGAGAAGGCTGAATGGCGAAGATGATCCATATTATGAACCTGTAGAAATGCAGTGCTGAACTCAACAACTGTAGAAATGCAGTGCTGAACTCAACAAGTTCAGAATATTGGGCATCTCTCATTTACACTTACCCGATCAGGTTAAATACTCCATGAGGCAAAAAGATTTGATGTACAGAACATTATATGAAAGGACGTTACTGTTTCCGGGTCTTGTCTAGTCAGTTATGTGGTTTAATTAATATATGTTCTGATCTCTGCTAGGCTTTTCTGAGGGCTTTATTTATGTTCTTTTTCCTGATATTCAGGTGTGGACTTTGATTTCTCTTCTTATTAGCTTCTGATGTTGAGGAATTTTTGAGTGCCATTTAGAATAAAATTGAACTTCTTTGCCCATCCACTTCCCTATAATGTTTCTGAAATATATGTGATTTCATGACTTATATACTGCTCTGAATATCGTATAATCAGCAATTTAGCTTTTGTGGCACCGTTCTTTAACATGGTGTAATAGCACGGAAGGCGCTCAAAACAGTTCAAATTTGACTGATTTTCCTTTTTTTTTTATTAAATGTTGACTGGATTAAAACGAGAAGTATGTGCTGTACGTAGTATTTATATTTATCCATGTCCTACATTATTAATCTATAATTATGGGGGTGGATACATGTTGCGAGAATAAAAAGAGACCTCCTCGTAGAGCGGATTTAGGGCACGTAAACATATATCTTTATCTTAGGAACAAAAGATATATCTTAGAATTTCTCTATTGGGTGCGGTTTGTATAAGGCCGAGGCTCTAAACAATCACTTTCAAATAGTGTCTAGAAATGTGGTTTCAATATGAAAAATCTTTTGTGATAACTTTAAAATATGATTTTATAAATCTTTTGTGATAACTTTAAAATATGATTTTATCTTTAATATAAAATTTAAAGCTTCAAAAATAGTGTAGATCGAGTAGACCTATGAAAACTTGAAAATTGACAATCGAAAAATATATTATAAGATGCATTATTTTCAAAGCTTGAAATTCATTTTTTTCACTTGTCTATGTATCTTCAAGTCGAGATGATCAATTTGAGGATATTTGAGCATCAAAACCTCTTTTAGCGAAATTTTTGAAGTGTGCCTTTTAATTTGATTGTTTAGAGCTTCACACTTCTATAAACTTTTCCCTATTTACATTTGGAGAAAGTTTATATATAGGGCCTAGGCTCTAAACAATCAAATTAATGCCTACCTCAAAAATTTCATTAGAAAGGGTTGTTTTGATGCCAAAATATCTTTCAATTGATCATCTCGATATCAAGATGCATGGACTTGAGAAAAAAATGGATTTCAAGTTTTGAAAATAGTGCATCTTATAATGCATTTTTGGACCATCAATTTTTAAATTATTCAAGTTTTTACAGATTTTCTTGATCTACACTATTTTTGAAGCTTAAATTCTATAATTAAAGATGAAAATATATTTTAAGGCTAGTCAACGATTTTCAGTATTGAAACCACATTTCTCGACACTATTTGAAGGTGGCCTCTAATTTGTTTGTTTAGAGCTTGCCCCACACAAACTGTACCCTTTACATTTATCTATATATTACATTATTAGTTACACTCAAATGCTGGACACATGTTGCAAGAATAAAAAGTAACCCTACTCTTAGAGAGGATAGTGCAGACATTTAGAAAATATATGAAAAATTGTCTATATATTAAATTATTAGTTGCACTCAAATACTGGACACATGTTGCAAGAATAAAAAGTAACCCTACTCTTAGAAAGGATAGTGCAGACATTTAGAAAATATATGGAAAATTGTCTCATGCGGGCTGGACCGCATAACTATATATGAGGTCAAAAAAGTGTAAAGCATCCATCTTAAAGATTGATGCAAGTATGTGTTACATCTAAAAACAATGGAAACTAACAATCCAAATGTTTTTTTATTAAAATTATTATTTTGATTTTTTAAAATTTATTTATTTAGTCATATTCATGATCTCTATGTTAGATATTACATGTCCTTAAAAATTAAGTCAAAAAATCCATCTCAAAATTAGATTTATTAATGAGCCCGTATTTCTACATATGCTAGCTTGGCCGCATAGAAACCGGGTCCATAGGGTATGTTGTACCAGGATACCCTATGATGATGATATAGGATGTGTCTTAAGGTAAATAGATTTCCTTCTCTAAAGAAGAAACAATATATCTTAGAATTTCTCTATTTTCTAAATTTTACCAAATTTTATCTTGCCTATTTTTTTTCTAAAATGAATATGCGGGTCTCTCTTTTAGACATACACACACATCTACATCCACATCCACGGGGGCTCCTAATGTTTCTTATTTCTATTGTAAATCATCTCCTAAAATCAGTACACTTGTAAGTCCTCCCCTAAAATGTCTTTCCTACCTTTTGGGTTCAAACCTACACAAATGTATGAAAATTTGCCTTTTTTTTAGGCTTCCAAAAATTATATTGGTTACTCTCTTTTACACCCACGTGAGCATAGTTAGCAACTCGGGGAGCAAACTAAAACAACGCTAATAATCGGTTTTGTTCTAAAAACTCAAAAAATACTTTTTAAACAATTTACCCCCAATTGAACTTTTTAGAACAACTTTCCCCAAAAACCAATGTTTCCTAGCAAATACCCCTAATACAAAAAGTTCATTTTTTTTTAATGAAAATACCCTTCATTTACATAAGGAATCTCTTTTGCTCGAGAGGGCGGTACGGCGTTGGAAGAGGTGGTCCAGAAATTATTTTGCTGGAATGGGCGGTGCAGCATTTCATTGTGGCAGTCTGGGGATTATGCTATTGGAGAAATGAGCAGTATGACGTGCGATCCGTCATTTTAAAGGGGCAGTCTGACCGGTAGTCTGACCTTTTAAAATAGCGATCCATCATTTTGAAGTGGCAGTCCGACTTTTTGAAGTGGTGGTACGGTGTTTTGAAGGGGCAGTCTGGAGTTTTGCAGTGGTGGTTTGTCGTTTTGAAGGGGGCCGTCCGTCGTTTTGAAGGGGGCCGTCCGTCGTTTTGAAGGGGGCAATCCGGCGTTTTGAAAGGGCTGTCCGGCGTCTTCAAGGGGCGGTCCAGCGTCTTGAAGGGGCGGTCCGGAGTTTTGAAGGGGGCGGTTCGGCGTTTTGAAATAGCAATCCGTCATTTTGAAGTTGCAGTAGGGTGTTTTGAAGTAGTGGTATGGCGTTTTGAAGGGGCGGTCCAGCATTTTGAAGGGCGGTTCGGCGTTTTGAAGGGCGGTCTCACGTTTCCTTTTATTGGGATCCGAAAATGATTTGTTATGTATGGGAAGGGTATTTTTGTTAAAAAAAAAAGAGTATTGGAGATATTTGCTAAAAAATATGGGAAGTTGCTAGGAAAAGTTAGGGGTAGATTAGAAAGTCCATTTTTTAGAGTTTTATGCAATTTTTTCAAAAAAAAGAAAAAAAAAAAGAAAAAAAAAGAAGGTAAAAACTGCGGATTCTAAAAAATTAGGTATGTTGAAAAAAACCGTGAATATTTGGATTTGGCTATACAAACAATGATGAAAATAAATTAGATATGCAAAGATGATAAAATATAAGATTTTGGTATGCTGTTGTTTAAGGGATACATTACAACTATAGAACAATAATTTTTTATCGTTACTTAGTATGATTGGGGTAACACTCGACCAATTGTGTCTAAATTTTCAATAAATTCAACAGAAATGCTATTGTTTTTTGTCACAACATAAAACATATGATCGATTTACTGTGAGCATATTGAAAGGACACGTGTGATCGAGCCATAGTATATAATAACTTTTTTGCTTTTTTTTTCAATTCATTTTCTTTTCTTCACAGTCTAGATCACTTACAAATAGTCTTTTTACAATATAATAACCTCAAATAAATAAAATAAAAAATATATAATATGATTTAAAAAATGCGAAGCCATTCAAAACCTTTCTTTGAATAGCAAAGAAAAGACACAACATTTACTTGGAAATAAAAGATATAATAAATAAATATGGAAGAAACAAAAGATGGTATTTGAGATTATCTCAACTGGGCTTAGTACACCCCATGTCGAGTCTCCTCCTTCCGGTGGTATTTGGGATCTTTGATCGGTATCTTGAGTTCTCCTACTTATGACAAAACCAAAACAATGCATATAGATCCCAATCTAGAACCACCCACCTAAAGCCTCAATGCTTAGGCCTAATTCGAGCTCTTTAGCTTGATCTTTATGAGAGATAAAAACCAAGAAAGGAGGGAGAAAACTAGTAGCTAGGGATGGTCCCTTTGCTGCCTACAAAATCACATAACCAAAACCATGCTTGATTTAGAACCCATGACAGAGATTCAAGATTAACCTAGCCTAGCTTGGGTGTGCCCCCTTTAGGATAGTTTGTGTGTGTGTGTGAGAGAGAGAGGTAGGCTAAGGTGGGATGTGGCCCCTTGAGTTTCTTGGAGAGAAAGAGTAACTTATGTGGGGCGTGCCCCTTAGAGAGGCTAGAGAGAGATTCTATCTTAGAGAGAGAAGAGAGAAAGTAAGAAGTGTAGAGACAAGGGAGTAGAATAATCCATTTTATAGATTTTTCATGCATTAGGGTTTGCCATAAAATCATATGAGCAAATCTTAACCGTCGATCTAAAGCGACTTATAGGGTGAGAGATGTTAGTCATCAATACCTTAGATCCACCATGAATATGCTAATGGAGGTGTTAGAACTTTATCCTCCCATTTCTAAACCTATTCCCATCAAATAATTTAAACAATGAAATTATCTATTTACTTTCTCTATTAGTAAATATTCATTTTTTATTTTTCAAATCAAATAATCTTCATTAACAAGATATTCTAAAACTCAATATTATCATTATTTAATGCAAGTAGGCTTATCTACAAAATGGAAAGCCAACTAGCATGGGATGCCTCTCACCATATTTGGCAAGAAAGGGCAATCCCCTATGGGTGGGGCATGCTACCCTTTGGTGATCACTCATGGGCCCTACCCAATTCTCCCATGTGATTTAAATGGGCCTCCAATAATTATGGAGGATCCCACATATTTTAGATATAATAAAAATTGATTTTAGAATTTTTCAAACCTCTTAGTTTATTTAAAACTTTAGAAATGAATTTCTCTTTATTTATCAATCCAAATGACAAAATTAAAATATCAGAAGATTCATAAAAATTAAAATAAACATTTTTAAAATCAAATAACATAAAATTAATTAAATTAAATTAATTTTGATGGGAATCGGATATGAATAAGTCTAGGATTTAATCAACGCATAGGAGCATTCCATATTTAACTGTAGACCACGATCCACACTAGCTTTCTCAAACTGACTCAGCGGTTCCCATGACCCACAGTCTACTATAAGGGCTTATGATTGGAATGGCGAAGTCAATCAATGGGTTAGGGGACGTAATCCCAATATGTGGATTTCAGGTTCTCCCCTAGAAACAAACCATGATCCACCAGACCATGATGCAATAATGACTATATGGTGTATAGGGGTAATCTATCGCACATGTACACGCTTCACCCTCAATGGTGGATTACTATCTTAGTACGGCTATCTATGTACATGGCGTATGATGATACAACGATGATGTTTTAGTCCTGTTTCTATAGACTATTTATCACATACAAGTCACACAGTCTCTCGTATCTCATCCGTGCATGCGCCGACTTCATCAAGGGCTAACCCACTAAACCCTCATCAGTTTCATCTCTATGCTCAAGTATCGTGACTTTTTCAACTCGGCTGATCTAACACATCAACCCAAGTTCGAGTATCGGCAAATTACATTTGTCTAGTATGGTCCACAAAAAGAACACATTGCCACTGAGTTTATGATTCATTTATGTAAATATTTATACAATCTCTCTTAAGGCCTTTAAAGGCCTTATAAACCCAACACATTATGAAATACTAGAACTACTTTAAAAAATAACAAGAACAATAACCCAAAGTATAAGATTATTGTTAGAAGAAAATAACAATAAAAGACCGTTAATACAAGATTGCAGTTAATTAAAAGCACAAAAACACAAAAAAAAGCAAAAAAATAATTATCTATCCAAAATGTTGTGTTGTATACACCAATGGAATTACAAAAAATTTTAAATTGTGAAATTAATCATACTTTTGTATGCAGAAAAAAAGCAATAAAATGCTTCAACAAATTCAAATATTTGAAACTCAATATGAACTCCTAACCGCCTGAACCTTTGGTTGTCCCTGGATCTCTTCCATGCCCTTTACAATGACGCTTTGAATTTAAAGAAAAAGAAGAACTTTTGTTGGTTACCCTTCCTATAATTTTACCTATTTTAAAATATATTATTTCTTTAATAGATTATTTTCTGGAATATATTACTCGTATTCTTTTTAATACCCTTTTTTTAAGAGAAGTTTTGCTGGATTTTTTTGTTTTACTCTCACTTTTAATGTACTTATCTTTTACTTGAAAGTCAAAGATAATCAATCAAGAAGAGAATTGAAGTTTTAACTAAATTTGGAAGAAGTTTTCTTTAAAACTTAATTTTTTTGAAAAATTAAAAATACATATTTTGATTGGCTCCATAAAAAATACAATTTTTTTAATATCTTTTGAAAAACTAGGAGTTCTCAACAGATTTCAATAAACTGGATATTGTATAAAAAAAAATCTTGTTTCAACCATAAACTTGCTAACCCTATGTGGGAGCAATGTCATCATGATCGAATCGGTGTTCAAACCGACAAAAGGCTTGGTGGAATGTAAATAGCTCCCACCTGGGGTTAGACTTTCCGACTAATTTTTTAAAAATAAATCATAAAAAGCTAATTAAAACTAGAAATTATTTATTATTATGCCAAAATTTATCCAACCTATGGCACCATTATTCATCAAATTATTATATCAATGCTCAATAACATATAATAAAGTAAAAGATAATTGACCAGTAACTCTTTTCTTTTTTGGTAAGTGAAAGGGTAAGTTAGTGGGGATTTGAGCCCCTATCCTTTGTTCATAAGGCCCCAGCCCATTTTTAAAAAATCATTTGTCAATAGTAATATCAGAACTCATATGAACTTACATAAAAGATAGAGGGAAGACAAACGGATGTCCACATTGGGAGAGTGTGACACGTGGTGCTACGGAAGTATACTATCTATTTACTCTCGGGCAAAATTTATTCTAGAGATATTGATGCAGAAAGAGATTTGTCAAAATTTTTAATGTTATTATTTTTTGTTTATTTTTTAATAAGAATTACGTTGGTATAAATGAAGTGGAAGGATTTTTGTATGTGAGTTTTAGTAGGGGCATGTGCCGACACAAATGCCTATCTTATGGTTTAGAAAATAGCTTATCTTTTAAGATAAGTAGAAATTATCTTTTATTATTTTTTTCGAAAAAAAAGATAACATGAGATTTAGAGATATAGATGGAAATAGAGACTTATGTGGGAGTTAGAGAGAAAATGATAAGGGTTGTTTTATTTATTTTTTTTAAAATATATTTAAAGAGAAGACGTCTCTCATTGTAAAAGCTAACAAATAGGAATTGAGGAATTGAGTAAAGAGTTGATCATCTTTTGGGTGGATTTGCTTGTTGACCTAGAAAAGATGTTTTGGGGGATTCTCTTTCAGAATCAGAGAGGGTATATTCTCTCACCCTTTATTACTTTTTTTTATTTTAATTATTTCTCCCTGCACAAGATATCTTTTTAATTTTAAAATTTAGGATGTAATTTCTAGAATCCGGTAAACAACTAAAAATAAATAAATTGAACTCTGGCTCTCCATGTGCCTAAAAAGATACATCCCAAGATTGCACCTGAAACCTTCAATTTTTGGAGGAAATAATCTAGATGTTTATAAACTCAAATTTAGTTTAATTTTTGTTTTTTTTTAAAATAATACTCTTAGTTATAATGAAATGGATCCCAAAACTTCAAATTAAATGCATAGAAAAAAAAAATCCTAATCGTTTTGCCCCCAGGGAGTAAATGTATAATATGTTCCCAAGGTAGCAAATTATACGTGTTCATAAAATAGAAATATTACAAACAAAATAAAAGGGAGAAATTTCCCTTTTAATCATGGGAAAGGTTTCTATGCTCCCCCTACAACATAGAAGTTCTATCCTCCCTTTACCATCCAACTGTCCAATTTTGATGAAGAGAGCCACTCACCGTTTGATCTTAAATTTGACGTCTCAAAGTATTTTATTTTTAGTTTTTTTTTATATAAATTGTATGAATATGAAATTTGGTACATGATATCTTCTCATTGATAGGCGCTTATAAAAAATATCAAAAATATTTTTTCGATAAAGTATAATGACTAAAATACCCATTGAAATTTTCAGGAGTATTTTGATCATTTTATTTTATTGAAAATATATTTTTTATATTTTTTGCTAGTGCGAGTTTAATAGCAAAATGGACGTCCAAAATATTGTATCAAAATAGTTTATAGAAAAAAAATTTAAAAATACCATTGTGTAGAGACGTGACATTGTGATAGGGATAATCTTAGCCCTCCATTCAGAATGGACGGTTGGATAAAGGGGATGAGAGAACTTCTATGCTATAGAGGAAGCATAGAAAGCTTGCCCTTTAATCATGGGCAAAATCTTGAGATTTTTTGGGTATAATATTTGGAAATAAAAACTCCAACGCAATAAAAAAAAAAACATGCAAATAAAGCAAAAAATCTAAGCAAAAACAACAAGAAAACTTCAAATGATTAGAACAGGTTGATCAAGAAAAATGCTAAAATTTGGTTGATCAAACCGGTTTAATCGGTCAATGGCGATTTTAACAGGTTATTTCTCATACGTAGTTTGACTTTCTTCTTCATACTAGCGAATAATTCAGTTGGGGATTTTACTATCTGACCTCCGGTCCAGTCCGATTCTCATAACTATGTGTCGGAGTCAGTGTTCGTAAAATCGAACTGGAACAGTTAAATCGGTTTAACTGGACAAATCCTGCATAATAAAAAAAGTGTTGAAAAAATTTTAAAAAAATAAAAAAAAATCTACTAAAAAATGAATGCATATAAATTAAAACTAAACACATTCATTGAAAATTAATGAAAAAAATAGATTTTAACGAATTGATTTGTGTCTAAAGGTAATTTTTTTAAATTTTTTAAAAAGATAGGAAAATATAAAAGTGAGTATTAATGACCAAAACAAAATTTAATCTTTACTATAATTTAAAAAATATTGAAAAATACATTACAAATCAAATTATATTCTTTTTGATAATTTATATGCATTTTTTTTAAATTTTTTAAAATATTGATTGATAACAAATAAAAACTCCTCAAAACTTGTAGCCGGTTCCGATCTAACCAAACAATCAGCAGTTAGATCGCCTGGACTTTTAGGAGTACTCCTTCCTCAAATTTATTGTTTACCGGGGAAATCCCATCTCCTAAATTTTGATTCTACGACATTTATGGAGTACGTTCTCCCTCTCCCTCTCACTCTCACTCTCTTACCTCATCAGGAGGGGTATACTCGATCTCTCTCTCTCTCTCTTAAATATCAACCAAGTTAATCTTAAACAAGTCATCCGTCTATTCAAAATGCACAACTTCCTAAACCTCTCTCTATCTCTCTCAATTAAATTTTTTAATAAAAATTAAAAAATAAAATTTAAAAATAATTACAGTTTATATTTTTATGATTTCATTTATAACTAAATTTTCAAATAATTTTAAAAATTTATAAAAACAATGTAAAGATGTAGTTTGTACAAGGCCGATGCCCTAAAGGTCTGAACAATCAAAGTAAGACACTTTCAAATAGAGTTGAAAGATGTTGTTTTAATATTGAAAATATTTGTACTAGTTTGAATTTTTTTTATATCTAATTATAAAATTAAAAAATAGTGTAAATTGAGTAAATTTATGAATACTTAAAATTCTTGAAAATTAATGACCTAGAAAATGCATTATAAAGTGTACTATTTCTAAGATTGAAAATCTTTTTTTTTCATGTCCATAAATATTAAATTCGAGGTAATCAAGTTGAAGATTTTTGAGCATTGAAACAACTTTTTCTAGTAAATTTTTGAGTTGTTTAGAGGTTCACGCTTGTACAAATTTTCTCTTTGAGTAAACTCAATCTTAAAAAATAATAATCTCAAATTACCCAATTTGACATCTAATATCAAAGTGTAAATGACACCTCCTTTCAACAAAGATAAATAATTTTATAACACACAATCTCAAATAAATATAGAAAAAGCTCGTACAAGTGTGAGGTTCTAAATAATTAAATTAGGGCGTACCTCAGAAACATTCAGGTCGTTTTGATGGCCAAATATTCTCAAATTGATCATCTCGACCCGAAGATGCATGGACAAGGAAAAAACTGGATTTCAAAGTTTTGAAAATAATGCATCTTGTAATGCGTTTGGACCGTCAATTTCCAAGATTTTCATAAATCTGCTCCCCTCTCTCTCGCTCGGATTGTTCATCTGAAGTATGAATTTACAGGTCCCCTAAAGCATGGATTTGATGATCATGTTGCACAGGATGATGATATAGAGTCCAGAAGTAAAGAGACATGGGTTCCGGTGAATCTAAACATTTAGACTCTCAGGTACCCCAATTTTCCTTTTACTTTTTTTCTTTCTCCTCAATTCATTGTGCAGAAATGCCTGTGTGTCTTATTATTGCTTTGTTTTTTCTCCTCCCCAACCACAAGCCTGTAGATGGTATCACCACAGTCACAGAAAGAAAGGACGACGTGGACCCCCTCCTTCTAAAGCTCAAATCACTTAAAATAGTGAGTTTTTTCTTCTTCTTCTTTTTTTCTTTTTCGCTCTAATTTTGGTTTTTTTTTGTTTCTAGGATTTAATCTGTTGATCTATCTATTGATTGTTTTTGTTGATGTGGGGTTCTTTCTTGACTTTGATTTTTCACTGCATATGGGTTTGTTAAGGCAACTCCAATACTGAAAGCCCCACCAACTGAGAGCAGTTTGACTGACATTCTGGTTCGAAAATCGGCTTCGAGATACGGTGAGATTTTTTTTCTTGTATTGGTTGAATACTTGTATTTTAATTCCCTTTGTTTTTAGTTCTGCACCTTTTTTTCGTAGCTAAAGGATTAACATTTTGGATCAAGTGAATGATTTGTTGGTATATTCAGTATATTTATTATCTGATGATAGGATAGATGGTTTTGTTTATCTGTCTGTTCCATTCTCTGCCTTGACCAGAAGTAGGAGATCATACATGCCTCTATTTTTGCAATTTCTTTAGTGAGATGAAGTACCTTTTTATCCCATTTTGGGTTGACTGCATTCCTGAATTGAGAGAATATTTCTCTTTAGTTGGTTATACTCATTTCTTCAACCTAGCCTGATCCATAAAGCAATGACCAGAAGTGAAGGGCATGAAGTCAAGAGCATCTGGAGTTTGTTACTAAGTCACTGCTTCTTCTTTAATATTGTAAGCATTAAGCTCTTCTTGGGTTCAATCTTGTTGTGTCAAAAATTTTTTTGTTAGTGGAATCATCACAAGGCACGTCCTATCTGGGTCACTTGTCAAGAATATACAGACCAACGGCTCTCAACCAGAGGTTTTGGCTAGTGAACCAGAAAACAAAATGTGGATACAAGTTCTGAGAGGAGATGAGACCATAGTTGCCCATGGGAGACCAACATGCCCGTACAACTGCCTACCATTGGATGACCTTCATGCATAGTAAATTCATCATCATCATCATTTTAGTCTTTCCTAATTAATTGGGATCGACAACATGAATCCTGGTTCTCCATTCTGCTCTATTAAAGGCCATACCTTCAGTGAGGCCATAAGTCCCCATATTTTTTGAGACTACATCCAACTATTCCTTTTGAGCCTACCTCTTGCCCTTTTCAATCTTTCCACTTGAACTAACTTGCACCTCCTAACAGGTGTTGTACTTGGTCGGAGCCACACATAGCCAGCCCACTTAAGTCTGATCTCTCTCATTTTATCGCCTATTGATGCGACGTCTAAATTCTCTTTGATAGATTCATTTCGAATGCTATCCATTCTTATCTTGCCACTCATCCATTTCAACATCCTCAATCTCTGCTACACTCATTCTATGGGTATATTGTTTTTTATCCGCTCAATATTCCGCCCCAATAGAGCAAAGCTGGTCTCACCGTTGTTCTATAGAACTCATTGGTAGGCGGCGTTCACATAAAATTTCAGTTGCACATCTCCACTTCGCCCACCCAGCTCTAATTCTGTGTGCAACATCTTCATCGATCTCTCCATTTTTCTGGATTATCGACCCAGGATATCGAAAGTGCGGTCTTTTTTGTACTTCTTGGCCGTCAATCTTAACTACTTCCTCGTCTCTGCTCTTATTATTACTAAACTTGCACTCCATATACTCTGCTTTAGTCCGGCTAATTTTAAAATGTTTGGATTCTTCTCTCCAAAGTTCTAACTTTGTGTTGATGCCGTTTCGGGTTTCATCAATGAAAACTATGTCATCTGCGAACAACATGCACCACAGTACCTCATCTTAAATACACGGTCGATTTGTGTTTCTTCTTATTCTACATACTGGTTTTCTGCAAAATATGCTTCTTAAAACTAAAGTTTAGATTAAGGGGTGTCAGTAAAGAACCATAGGACAACAGCAAGAGCAACAAGGGCATGTTTGCCCACCTCTTCATCCAATGCAAGACAG
Source organism: Amborella trichopoda (assembly GCF_000471905.2). The sequence continues at coordinate 341,307 of NW_006499867.1, read as the reverse complement.
CAAGAACCCTTTGGGGGGAACTCCTCTGACAATTTGGCTGGTCGTGGGTGACTTCACACTCAATCCCACACCTCTTTAGGACTTGCCTCTCGCCACCTTGGTCGAAGTGGGCATCCTTCTTGCCTCAGTAGCAGCCACCCTTTGGGTCATATGGTTGGAAAGAAATAGCAGGATCTTTTGCGGCAAGAGAGCTACCATCGAAACCTTTAAAGAGAAGGTCACATCCCATGTCATTTTTTGGGCCAAAAGCAATACTGCGTTCCAACGCTTCTCCATATCTAACTTTCATACCAGTTGGCAAAAGAACCTCTTACATGTCAGGACTCACTGCATTTCTCGGGCATCTCTATGGAGGCCACTTGAAGCGGGGCAATCAAAGCCCAATTTTGATGGTTGCTCCCTTGGCAATCTTGTAGCATCAAGTATTGGGGGCATTTTCAGAGACAAGGATGGCGATACCCTCTTCTCCTTCGCCTGTTTCATAGGTCACACCAACTCCAACACTGCAGAGGCAGTTGCCCTTCTTGAAGGGTTATGCAATTTCAACCCTGATTGGGGCCCCACTGTGATTGTAGAAGGGACTCCAAGAATGTCTGGTGTCTGGACCACATTTTTGATGAGATCTTCGGTGTCACTAGGGATTTGCAAGTGCGTTGGCGACACACTTGAAAAGAACAAATGGCACAATAGACTCCCTTGCTAAGGAGGGCGCCACACTACAGAATCCTCAGGGTACTCTTGGGCACTTTTTCGAGCACTAAAGGCCCCCCTTTTGGTTCACCGTTTTTAGCTGTCGATTTTTTGGATGTATAGCAGTTTTTGGGCCCTGTAAGGGGTTTTGGTTGTGAAGCGCCCCATCCATGGGTTGTGCAATGTCTTGTAACACTCTTTACTAGCATTCTCACAAAAAAAAAACAAAAAAGTGGAAGCCTTTCCCCAAACTTGGAATAGATCTAGGTAGCAAGGTTGTATCAAGAAGTAACCACCAGGTTTATTCTGGAGCATGTCAAGAATGGTTTCACTCCTTGGTCCCACAAAACCCTTCCAACCAGATGGAAGATGAGTATCCAAAGTATGGTAGACGTATGTGCTATCTTGTGTGGGTTGGTAGCGAAAAAAGTCTCAGGTTGCGGAAAAACAAATTTTTTCTTGTGTTTTCGTACTTGACTTTGAGATTTGCTTATTAATATGGGGCTTGTCAAGTTGCTGGTATAAAGTAACATGGCTACATGGAATTTCTTTGCTTTGAAGTTCAAAACTAAAGGGGTTATGTCTAAATCCTTGGTGCTTTACTGGGCTCCTATTGCAAATTCATGTCTCCTAGGAGACGATAGAGTGATCCATTTCCGACTGAACTCTGCCAGGCCTCTAATTTGATGTTTACACTTTATGGTGGAAATAAAAAGGACCAATATGCTCTTTTGCGTGGTGCTACTTGCAATCTTAAGCATTGACTTACTAATTTATTATCCATAAGACTTGAAATTCAATTGCTTTCTATGTTACCGCTACTAATTCTGAACCTTAATGATTCCTCTACATGATGCAAGCGAACTTTTACCAACACATCATGTTCTTGAATGGTGGAAACCTCGGCCATTTTTGGATTAGAGATTATCTGATACGCAACAAATCATCCTAATGATGTGCAGCATACTGGGGCATAGTCATTGACTTGATTGACCGTTGAAATTGGTCTAATCAACTTGATTTATGAATTATCATGTTGAATCCTATATGACACTGGACCTTACGAAAATTTGATCAACAGTTGACTTTATTGAATTCTATAAAAGTGCAAAATAGAAGTATAGAACTGTATTTGCGTCTTCCCAAGCCCTATCAACCCCAAATTGGGGGTCTGTGACCCTCATCTTCAGTTCTAAGGTTACTTTAACGGTTTCCATTGCCTTTCTAAACAACTTTGTGAAAATTTCAAGAAATGAAATTATTCCTCCTTATCTAATTCTGCAAAACACCTATGAACTAGGAAAAACCCACACTCCTGGTTTTTCTAGGACAGAACGTCAGAATAGCTCCTTGGAGACATGGGAAGTAAGTAGAGTCAAACTGTTAAATATGTTTTGTTTTGTTCTCGTTTTATTTAGCCACTCCTTGGAGACATGGGAAGTAAGTAGAGTCAAACTGTTAAATATGTTTTGTTTTGTTCTCGTTTTATTTAGCCAAAGTTATAATTCAATATGACAATCATTTAATTGCTGTCACATAAAAGGTCATTTAATGTTTTAAAAATTTTATGTTAATAAAGAGAAGCCCTAATACTTTACCTCCATGACAAACATCATTAAAATTCCATTTTTCTTATAGTTTCATTTTATTATTTCTTTATTTATTATTTTCATTTGATACCTAAAACAGTGCCTGCTATAATTTTCCTGCCATGAGATATCCGGTCAATATTTCATTTTTCTTATATATTTTTATTTATTTATTATTTTCATTTGATAACTAGCAATGCCTTCAATACGTCGTTTTAAAATAAGGTGATGTATTTTGCATGTACTCTAAATGCTAATGTAATGCTTGAGCTCTTCTACCTCTATCTGAAAAAAAGATCACTTGATATTATGTTATTAAAGATGTTTATTGAAGGAAAGATCTAGTACTTCACTACCATGACAAATATGATTGATATTTCATTTTTTTTATATATTTATTATTATTTATTTATTGTTTTCATTTGATATCTAACATTTGCCTACAATACTTTTATTGCTATGACAAGTGTGATTAATATTTTATTTTTCTTATCATCACCATCATCATCATCCAAGCCTTATCCCAACTATTTGGGCCATCCCCTTGCCCTCAATCAATGGCCATACCCTCAATCAGACCATACCCTCAATCAGACCATAAGTCACTATAACTCATCTCACTACTTCCATCCTTGCCCTTTTGGGCCATCCCCTTGCCCTCAATCAGACCATAAGTCACTATAACTCATCTCACTACTTCCATCCTTGCCCTTTTGGGCCATCCCTTTGCCCTTTCAGAGTCATCCACTTGAACTAAATCACCCCTCCTAAACAGTGTTTTATTAGGCCTACGTTGCACATGGCCAGGGCACCTAAGTCTACTTTCCCTCATCTTATTGCCGCCTATTGGAGATACCCTTAAGTTCCCATATATGTATTCATTCCAAATTCTATCCTTTTTTGTCTTGCCACTCATCCATGTCAACATCATCATCTCAACTACACTCATATGGACATGTTGTTTCTTGACCCCCCAATATTCTGTCCCATTAAGCATGGTTAGTCGTACAACCGTCCTATTCAAATTCCCCTTTAATTTCATTCGTATACTATGATCACATAAAACTTCAGTTACACATCTCCATTTTACCTACCCAGCTCTAGTTATAGGCACAACATCTTCCTCAATCTCTCAATTCCCTTGGGTTATCAACCTAAAATATTGAAAATAATCTTTTTTAGGTATCTCTTAGTCATCAATCTTAATTGCTTTCTCGTTTCTATTCTCATTATTACTAAACTTGCATTTCATGTATTCTATCTTAGTCCGGTCAATTTTAAAATCTTTTAGTTTCTAGAGCATCCCTCCAATGTTCTAACTTTGCATTGACACTATCATGAGTCTCGTCAATCAAAACGATGCCATCTGCGAACAACATGCATCACGGTATCTCGTCCTATAGATGCCCAGTTAACTCGTCCATGACCAAAATAAGGACCTACGGGCTTAATGCTAACTCCTGATGTAAGCCGTTTGTCACTAACAACTCACTTGTCTCTCCATTAGTTGTACTTATACTAGTTAGCACTCCCTCGTACATATCTCTCACCAAGTCAATTTATCTTTTAGAGACTCCTTTTTTTTCCAACATTTTTCTTATATTTTATTTATTTATTATTTTCAATTGATACCTAGTAGTTCTTAGAATCTATTGTTTTTTAAATGTGATGATGTACTTTGCAGGTACTCTAGATCCTAAAGTATTACTTGAGCTCTTCTGCCTCTATCGTGAGTGGCAAGATGAGAAAGCAAAAAGAATCAGTGAAAGACAGGTAAGTTTCTTCCCATGTTTCAAATTGTGAAATTTTGAAATTTCCTTTTTGTCACAAAATGGGAAAATTAATAGGGCCTTCCCTTATTAAAAATGCCACATACTTGTCAATTTTTTCAGAGAAAAGCATGGTTTTGGATCAAAAAGAAGTTTGTTAATAATGTTTTTTCTTTTAAATGCATCAGTGGCTATAGGACCAAATTTTATTGGGTTGCGTGGGTTTAGAGTGGATCTTCAGTATTGCACCAGCAATATCTAAAAGCATTGATAACTTCTTGGTTTCCATGTGTAATGGTTGTTTTCCCTACGAAGACTTTGCATCAAACTCAAGTTGACCGGACCGACCATTTCGATCCGAAACCAAATCCTTTTGGCCCTGGTGATATTCTAACCTGAGAAAGGCTAAACTATGTTCTGACCCCTTGATTAGTATGAGTTTGTTTGATCTGAACCATCCCATGCATAAAAAGGAAAAGAACAAAAGAATATGACATTGTTTTAATATCAACTGCACTTCATCAATTTTGTTTGTTTTTAAATGAAAGCAATATAGATAATCTAATCTCTCTAGAAATTGGTTATAGGGACTTAACAAGACTAGTTGTGTTGTTTAGCTATCCAAAATTCAAATTTCCAAAGCCTTCCACCCTTGCCCTTCTCTTAATGGCCGCAAAGATCTATAGTCCGTGTAGTAATGCACAGAATGTAGTCTTATTAGGCAAAGAGTAATCTGACATGGGGACATGGTCTTGTCCCTTGTTTCTGGTCTTCCTTGTTATCTGTTTATCCAAGTGGACCTGTTGAACTAGACACCACTGTTGATTTGAGCCCTCTTAACATTGCTTCTGATATCTGTACTGCTCCTTATTACTCCATTCATGCTATTAAACACAGAAAAAGATATTTGGATATTTTATATCTCTTCTTAGCTTAGAGTGAGCTTTCCAGGAGGAGTTGGAAAACAAAATCGAAATTGCAGACGCGTTAGCCGCTAAGCTTATGCAGCGTTTCAATTACTCAGTCTCAGCTATGCGGACAACTGCACAAAACTTGGCAGAAGGTATGTGGATTAGTGCAGGCATTGTTCAAAACACTATTTAACTCAATTAGAAAACTGCGTGCATGTGTGTACTATATTTTGTTTGATACTGATGTGGAATGTCATGATAATGTGCAGTTCACCCATTGCAAGTAGAAGTTGGGGAGCTCAAAGGAAGACTCACTGAGGTGATCAGCAGTTGTGACACTTTATGCAAGAGGATTGATGCAGAGGGGCCAGAAGCACTCCGATCATCAGTGAAGCCATTTTCAGCAAATAATTCACTTGCCCCTTGTGTAAATGACCCCAAATAGTTGGGATAATACTCAGATTATGATGATGATGCACTCACCCCTCGTGTCTTAGAGAAAGAGTCTAGAGATCATGGTCTTAGTTAGAAGCCAGATTATTCTTCAAAGATGGCATTCAGATTATATAGGTCGTTGGTTTTTTGGCTCTCTTTACTTCTAGTTTGCAACCTATTTGGCATCCAAAACCACCTATTCGTTTGAAAACAAATTTAGGCATTTGGATTCCTTTTGAATGGGGTGTTTGCCATTGATCTCTGGTGCCTTGACCTGTATATGAAATTACATTTTTAGATATTTCGTGAATTTTGTAAGTAATGCACCAAACCTTTTGAACATCTGTGAACTTTTGCTCTCTAGAAATATTACTGAATTTATAAATGTTAGAACTATTTTTTTTAGAACTAATTTTAGAACTATTTCATACTGAAAGTTAAAAGAGAAATATTTATTAAGGGAAAGCTTTCTATGTTCCCCCTACAACATAGAAGTTCTATCTTCATTCTACCATTCAGCTATCCATTTTTTATCGAGAGAGCCACTCACCGTTTGATCTTAGATCCGACGTCTCAAAGTATTTTATTTTTAGTTTTTTTAATACAAATTTTTTGGATATGAAATTTGGTCCATGCCATCTTTTCATTGGGGCGAATCTATAAAAAATATTAACAATAACTTTTTGATAAAAAATAATAACCAAAATATCTCTTGAAACTTTCAGGGATATTTTGGTTATTTTATTTAATTGATTTTTTTTTTTTTAATATTTTTTGTTAGTGCAAGTTTAATAGAGGAATGGATGTCCAAAATTTAGTGTCAAAATAGTTTATAGAAAAAAATTAAAAATAAAATAGTGTAGAGGCATGACGTTGTGATTGGTTCTTCATTAAAAAATGGACGGTTGGATAAGGGGGAGGATAGAACTTTTATGTTGTAGGAGACCTATTTATTAATACCAAATTGTAAATTTATTGTGTTTCATATTTTTGAGTGAAAAATTGATTCCAAAAGTACAATAAAATGGGTCATTTTTATGGTAACGAGTGAAGTTTCTAATTTCATGTGATATTGATTGGCTTTTTTTCGTATAAAAATATTAATTACATATCAATTTGAATAACAAATTTTAAAATAAATACTAGCTATGAACTTAGTAAAATCAAATTTTCATTATCATTATATTGTGAATCATAAACAATTATTAAAAAAAAAAGTTTATATCAAGTGTCAACTTTATAATGTACGAGTACGAGTAATGTGCACCTAAAAATAGAGAAAGTCGTTCCTATGTTGGAAAACCCTTAATCAATCATCTCGACCTCGAGATTTATAAACATGAAAAAAAAGAGATTTCTAGTCCTAAAAATAGTTCTGCGAACACATTATTTAGACCA
>NW_006499867.1:316552-326599 GCF_000471905.2 Amborella trichopoda | reverse complement strand
CTCAAAGCATGTCACCAATCACATATCATAGTATGACCATGCAATACGCTCAAAGCATGCCAATCAATCACATATTACAATATGGCCATGCAATATGCTCAAAGCATGCCAATCAATCATATATCACAGTATGGTTACACAAAATGCTCAAAGCATGCCAATCAATCACATATCACAGTATGGTTATGCAATATGCTCACAGCATGTCAATCAATTACATATCACAATATGGCCATACAATACGCTCAAAGCATGCCAATCAATCACATATCATAGTATGGTCATGCAATACGCTCAAAGCTTGCCAATCAATCACATATCACAGTATGGTCATGCAATACGCTCAAAGAATGCCACAATGAATTACAAAGTCGGGCCCTACAATACGCTCAAAGTAGCACCACGGTACAATCACAATGCCAGGCTCGACAATACTCTCAAAGCAGGCACCTCGTTGTTATCCATCTCATAGTTAGGCCCTACAATACGTTCAAAGTAGGAACCTTACCATCATCACAAAGTCGGGCCCTGCAATACGCTCAAAGCAGGCACTTAACTAACACAATGACAATATCAATTAGGGTCATGTAGTATGCTAAAAAACAATTCCAAAGAAACCTCGTAGCTCTTACTACAATCATACCATGTTTCACACATCACATTTTACTCATTGCAAGATTGACTACATGGGTCACAACATAAACACTTATCACTTGAATCACTGGGCACGTATTAGCTCTCACTAGATGGGGGAGCACGCACCCCTCTAGAAAAGTTCCACACAGTTATCATACAAAAAGGCTCTCTAAGGATCCCCTAAATAAGTTGCACATAATTTAAGCACAGTCAGATAATAATAGTTCAAATTCTATTATATATGCCAAAATATGGTGTTACAATAATGGTGAGAAGAAACAAGGTCCAACAACATTTTGGATTTCACATTACAATCAAAACACATTCTAATTCTCCGAAGTTGAGGTCTTAACTCCTTCCCATCGAATGCAAAGACATGACCATGAGTCTTGGGTTTGGGCTCGTTCTTCAATGTCGGGCAGTCTTTAATCAGGTGGCCCGACATGCCACATTTGTAGCATGCTTTTGTCTTTAGCCAGCACTCGGAAGCCATATGGCCCTGCTTCCCACAAGAGGTACAATGTATGAGCTGGCTCTGCTTTACGTCACCCTGGGAGGTCTTTTGGGCCTTGTCACGCCTTCAACTTCCCTTTTCTCGTGAACCCCTAGGGGGCGGAGGTTCTATCCTTTGCCTCTCCTTCCTCATTCATCACAGTCTTTTTTCACCCTCCTAGCCAATTCCACTAATTGAGAGAAGGCCTTGAGATTGGCCGACAAAACTCTCCCTCTGATATTGGGTCGCAAACCTCTCTCAAACTTGCTTGCCTTCCTAGCCTCCATGTTGATGATATGCGGTGCGTATCGGGACAACTCTAAAAGTTTGGCCACATACTGATCAACGGTTAGGTTCCCTTGCTGTAACTCTTTGAAATCAACCTCCTTCCTTTCCTTTATTGATTCAGGGAAATATTTTTCATTGGAGGCTTCTAGAAATCCTTCTCAAGTAGGTACAGTTTCTTTCTCTTCCCAGGCTTGCTGAACCAAACGCCACTAATGTTCGGCATCCCCTTCTTAGATGAAGGCACCTAAGCTCAACTTCGGCTCATTAGAGCACTGTAAGACTCTAAAGATCTTTTCCACTTGCATCAGCCATCTCTCTGCTTTCTCCACACTTCCCTGCCCTAAGAAAGTTAGAGGTGTCAGCCTCTTAAACGTCTCTATCAGGTTACTATCATTATGTCCTGGGGTAGGGGTTGATAAGGTCGACATCGACTCTTTCATTAATGGGGTCATAGCTCCTAGAGTTCTACAAAATTAGCCGAGGGCCTCAGTGTTATAGTCGTTGGAACTCGCATGGTAGCCACAAACTCTCGGCATCTTCAACCTAGTCATAGGAAGACCCAGTCACTACTCTATCCTAAAACCACTCTAAGCACACTCCTAAAAACTCCCTCAGCCAAAGAACCTATTTTGGCTACTCTGATACCATAACAGTCACGAGCCCGCCCCCGACGCCCTTGCCGTACTCGACAGAGGGTCACCAGGTGCGGGTTCGTGATCTAGAGGTAGCGAATGCCACTCAAGTCAGAGTGCGCTCATTGCTTTATTAACGAGGTAAACAAAGAGACCCATGGCAAGGAAGTAATAATAAAGATTCAAAGAGGCAAAAGAACATCTAGAAATAGAATTTTCATACACCAAAAATCCACTATGAAAATTCTTCCACAAATATTACAGCTCAGTTTGGGGCATCAGGGCCCAACAGTACAAGGGTTCCACAAAAGACTATAACTAGGGCCAAACTGCCCACTAAAACATACAATGGGGGAGCGTGTTTTCGTCGGCTCCGAATCCCAACCATCAACAGCTTCCACTACGCCGCGTCTTCCACCTGTGACTATAGCTCTACAAAGATGGTAAAATAATGGAATGAGCTGAACAACCCAGTAAGTAAGTGTAGATATTAAGCATCATTAATAAATCCATCACAGTATAAGTATCAAGCAAAAATCAGGAATTTCATCAGTGCATCAATTACAGGCATCATTTGAGGTATCAGAATTCTCATTCGATCAATACAATAATCATCATTCACATTTACAGTGCCAATAACAGATATCATAAGAAGTAATAGTTCAGAAAACCTTTCCCTAATAAATAACATCATGGTGCATAACAATCATGTACTTCGCACTATCACTGATTCATCTATAACCGAATACGTTTCATAGTAGACGTTCTCATCTTAACAGAGTATACTCTTGCTTTATCATAGAGCACAATTCCATGTCACAATAAATAGATGATCAGGTCATGCAATACGCCCAAAGCAAGCACCTCACTGGCATCAATCGCATAAGTAGGCCCTGCAATACTCTCAAAGCAGGCATCCCTCAATCTCAATCTGGGCCATGCGATACACACAAAGCATACCAAGGTTTCTCATAAAACTAACCAGATCAGTCACATAAATAGGCCCTGCAATACTCTCAAAACATATCAACCTTTGGCATGCAATACACACCAGGCATGCCAAAGAAAGCTCATAACAGCCATCACATCAATCGCACTATCAATGGGTGGCCCATTGCGTAGAGCTCAATATCACAGTATCATAACAGAATAGTACCCACTACCAATGTGTAGTGGTCAATATAACAGTATCAGAACAAAATAGTCGAGCATTAATCTTTACTCGCACTCAGTCAGTACCCCATGACAAACAATTTTGGTCTCATTAACGAGGTTTGAGTATCATTCAGAATTATACAACTAACAAGTGCATTATGCCACTAGCATGAGACATCCATCACAAGAGAGCTATCTCATGGCATTTACACTTGTCAATTAACATTTATGGCTCGTAGTCTCATTCATGCGACATGTATTACAGGGATATCACAAAACATGCGCATTTATCAAATGATCGCTTACTGCACGATTTCATAGCATTATTCGTATAGTTCCATGATAGTAAATATGTAGCACTCATCACAGGGAGGCCAATCAATAACATTTAAGTTCATCAGTTATCATTCTCTACACTTGTTACTTAAAAGCCTCAGTGAATCGTTCGACAAGTGAATATAATTCCATTTCATCCATAACTGTGTTGCCCTCACATGAAAAAAGCGTTATTTTCAAATAGTTGAGAGCTTTAGTGTGATTCAAAAGTTAATTTTGAAATAGACTCACTTAAGGCTCATCTGAAAGTGAATTGAACACATTTGAACAGAGTTTGAGTGTAAGACCATTTATTCTACTATAGGAACAAATCTGAAAATCTCCACGTTATGTAACAGTGACATACCCCCTTTCTCGGAAGCATTACTCCCAATCTAAGGAGAATATCGTAATGATCAAAACATGCAACTCTAATTTACTCACAAACCTTTAAAATGATGGTGGTTTGAAGGTATTTGGACAACAATTGATAGGTCAATAGCTCGGCACAAAGTGAGTGACAGTTGCTGGAATTTTCTTGCCACTGTGAACAATGATATACCCTCACATTTTGGGGTATAACTCTCAACCTACCAAGAATTTCAAAAAGAGTTCAACATGCAACTTTTTGTACCCACACATATCGTTCAAGTGGCAGTGGTTTGGAAGCATTCAAACTTCGTTTGGTTAATCAAAACGTGCGACAGCAGAAGTAGCAACTGTGAAATCTGCCAACAGTGACTTAAAGCATAAACATCACAGTAGACACCTGTATTTATCAAATGGTGGTGCTTGGAGAGAATTTGGATATCATTTGATAGGCCAAAAGTTTGGTACGAAAAGAGTAATCGTTCAGGAATTTTTTACAATATCTTAACAGTGACATACCCATACATTTTGAAGCATAATTTTAAATACATAAGAAATTTCAAGATGATGCAAAAAGTAAAGTTGAAATAGATAATCATATCATTCATTCAAAACTGGTTTGGGTTCATTTAGACGTTGTTTGGCCACTGAAAAGCCTGATGCAAGAACCATCATAGTTCTGGAAATTTGCCTTCTCAAGTTTAACATACATTTGAGAACATTCAACACAATATAAACCAAAGCAAATCTTGATGCAAAACCAAGTTCATATTAAACTATTCCCACAAGTGAACTACTTCACACATTTCTACCACATATATAATGATATACATGGCTCAATCTAACATGGCATTTGAGATTTCAAGCTCATCCAAATGCATCCATGCTCATAAATTTCATCCTATCATTTTCCCCCATTTTCAACGCTTAGCAAAAATTCCTAAAATTTATTGATTCATAATAGCTAGGCTCACTTACCTGATGTCCAAGGTGCTCCTAAATCCACACACAGACCACTTCAACCTTCTTGGCAAGGCTTCCCAATGGCAGCGGCAAAAGGGTTCTCCCTTGGCCTCTAGAGGGAGAAAGTTGAGAGAAGGAGGAGGGAGATGAGCAAAAATGGTGGAAGGGCGAAGAAGAGTGGGGTTCAAGTACCTGTGGGTAGGTGGGATTCACTATTATTGACAAGGTAGGTGAGGGTCCACGTGGCTGGCATGCACGTCTCTGACAAGGGCAGCGCTAACAATTGTACAAATTGACCAACCACACACGGCATTACGTTCTTTCCATGAACGGCGCTGCTCACTTGTGGCAGTAACACTCGCGGCGATGCTCTCCCATGTCATAGATGGCGCGGGATCATAGCCGGAGATGGGTCCTTATACACGCGTGGTGGTGCTCCAATTGGTGCTAGGCTTCCTCCCCTCTTACACAGCCGACGCTATGCCTTCTTACACGGCCGTTGCTACGCCTTCTTACACAGCTGGCGATACGCCTTCTTCCACAACTGGCGATACGCCTTCTTACACTGTTGACGTTACGCTTACACTCACGGCGTTAGTCCAATTCGCATGCGGCGTTGCCTCCTGCACATGCGGCGATGCATCCTTGCACGCACGGTGATTCCTCCTTTACTTTTATGCGCTACGATAGCTTATACACGCACGGCTGTGCGCCTCCTTCCTTTGCGCCGGGCATGTGTTTCCTTCTCTTATCTCTTTTGCCGAGAGCGTCTTAAGTCCAGAAAAGTTGTGGTCCTTACAATCAAAGAATCACTAGATTATTATTTTCAGAAGAAACGTTTTGGATTTTGAGTTTGTCGGGGGGGTGGTCTTTGAGATATTAGTGTTTTTAGTAAGTAGAGAGTTCAATTGAATTAATTCGGAAAGTTCAATTGAATTAATTCGGAAATTATTATTATTATTGTTATTATTATTATTATTATTATTATTATTATTATTATTATTATTATTATTATGGTTATACTCACTTATTTTGTGTTTTACCTGAGGGAGCAAATAAACAATATACTCCCACATGAGTATAAAATCTTTTTGTCGGAAGAATTCATTTTATTTGAGAAGTGGATGGCTCAGAGTTTTCAACATCATGAATCTTAATTTACAGTAATAGTATTGACCTTGGAAACAGGAAATAACTAATGGAAAAGCTTTCTATGTTCCCCCTACAACATAGAAGTTCTATCCTCCACCTACCATCCAACCGTCCATTTTTTATCATCACTATTTGATCTTAGATCCGACGTCTCAAAGTATTTTATTTTTAGTTTTTTAATACATTTTTTTAATAGAAAATTTGATACGTGCCATCTTCTCATTGGGGCGTACCTATAAAAAATATTAACAATAATTTTTCAATAAAAATAATTACTAAAATATCCTTGAAACTTATGGGGTATTTTGGTCATTTTATTTAATTGCAAATACTTGTTTTTATATTTTTCGTTAGTGCGAGTTTGATAGAGGAATAGACATCTAAAATTTGGTGTCAAAATAGTTTAGAGAAAAAAATTAAAAATAAAATAATGTAGAGACGTGACATTGTGATTGGGGCAATCTTAGCCCTCCATTAAAAAGTAGACGGTTGTATAAGGGAAAGATAGAACTTCTATGTTGTAGGGAGAACATGGAAAGCTTTCCCATAACTAATTTTGAGTACAAAGTTTAGTTTTATTCTAATTGTCCATTAAGCTATAAGCTTGCCATACTTTGGCGAATTGCTTGGAAGATGAGTTAGCATTTCATTCTCGATTTGGGTAAGTTTTTTAACTTGATATCACACCCAAATCTCTAGAAAAAGAAAGTGAGCCGCACAATCTCAAGAAACCCTAATCCCCTACTTTAGCCTAACCCTAACCCTAGTCTTTGAAAAACCCTAACTGAGAGCTTTAGAAATCTTAGTTTTCCAGCATCCATGGCCACCTATTTCAGAGAAGAAAAACGTCACATTTTTATTACCTATTGCACTAAACCTTTAAGATCTTAGGTCCTACTTAGAGTGTGAAATGAACAAGGGTTAGCTAAGGCATTCCCTAGATGCGACACACAACAATGTCGTCTTATTGCAGTGGAAAATAGGCAAGGTTCCCAAGATATTATTGATGAGGCGGGCAGAAAAGATAGTCTAAGAGAATATAATTTGTCTAGCCACATAGAATGTGGGAAAGTTACAGGTAAAAGTATGGAGTTAATAGATACAATGTGACGAAGGAGAGTAAACATAGCTTATATACATGAAATTATGGGGAACGAGAAAACAACTAAAGAAATAGATTGTTATAAATTTTGGTATACAGGAAAGAATAATAATAGAAATGACGTACGCATAATAATAGATGAAGATTTAAAAGATAAAGTAGTTAATGTCAATAGATTAGATGATAAGCTCCTGTTAATGAAGGGAAGGATAGTAAATAATATGAAAGGGTACATGGAAGATGTGAGTTTGGTGAAATAAATATGTTGGTGATGCTATTCTAGATTTTGCTATGGCCTACAACCTAGCCAGAGGAAATACTTTAAAAAGTGAGATGGACATTTAATAACATATCAAAGTGGATCACACATATAGACTTCTTCCTAGTTTAGAAGGTAGATCGACCATCATTTAAAAAATGTAATGTTATCCCATGTGAGAGCTTGACTGCACAAATAGGCTCATGATTATGGACGTTTGCATAAAGAGATGAAAGAAAAGGGGTAAAGGTAATATGTGCCTAAGAATTAGGTGGTGGAACTTTAAAAATGAGAAAATATGCTTATTTAAGGATAAATTAGTTAAAAAGAAAATTGAACTTTGAACATGTGGTCAATGTTGTGTGAAATGAGATGGCTGGATGCATTAAGAAAGAGGTAAAAATAATTTTAGGAGAAATTAGAGGGAAAAGAAATTCCAATAAAAAAACTTCAATTGAGTAATGAGGTTCAGAAGGGCATTAAGGAAAAACAATCATCTTATAAAACCTAGTAATCTAATAGAAATGATCAAAACTTAAAAGAATATAAAGATGCTAAGAAAAACACTCAACAAATAGTATGGCTAAACTTGAGGCATATAATCATATAGTCAACTAGGAATAAGAAAAGGTGAAAAAGATGTTTTCAAATTAATAACAAATGAGAGAGAAAAAATGTAGGGATCTAGACCATATTAAATACGTTAAGAGTGAGCATCAAAGGGTCTTGGTAAAGAATGAAGAGGTCAACGAAAAGTAGAGGAAATTATTAAATGGTTAACACAATGGGAATATAGCGGTAGAAGGAACACTAGCAAATGAGGGCGGAGGTCGTAGATACATTCATAGGATTAAGATATCGGAAGTGAAAGAAGCTTTAAAGATGATAAAGATATGAAATATTTTAGGACCAAATGGTATCTAGATAGAGGTTTAGAAGTACATGGGGAGATCGGCATTGACTCGCTAACCAAGCTATTCAACAATGTGTTGAGAAAAATGAAAATGCTAGATGAATAAAGGAAAGGTATTGTGATACTTATTTACAAGAAGGAAACATACATAATTGTGTGAACTATTGAGGGATCAAACTTATAAACCACACAATGAAGTTGCAGGGGAGCGAGTGATTGAGCAATGACTAAGACATGAAATGAGTGTATCAGAAAATCGATTTGGTTATATGCGAGGGAGGTCGACAATCGAGGCTATTTTCCTATTTAGGCAACCTATTGAGAAGTTTAGGGTGAAGGGAAAGGATATATGCATGGTCTTTATTGATATAGAGAAAGCTTATGATAGAGTACCTCGAGATTTAATTACGTAGGTATTGGAAAAACAAGAAGTTTCCACACTACATTCACTTGGTTTAAGATATGTACGAGAGAACGCCAACTAGTGTTCGAACAACTAGTAGAGAAACAAGTGAGTTTCAGTGACTGTAGGTCTATATTGAGGGTTAATGTTGAGCTTATACCTCTTTATCTTAATTATGGACGACTTAATTAGGCACCTATAAGATGAGGTACTGTAGTGAATATTGTTTACGGACAACATAATTTTGATTAGTGAGACCTGAAATGGTATCAACACAAAATTAGAACCTTGGAGAGATACTCTTGAATCTAAAGGTTTTAAAATTAGTCAGACTAAGACAAAGTATATGGATTGAAAGTTCAGTAATAATAAGAATAGAGATAAAGAAATAGTTAAGATTGACAACCAATAAATACCAAAAAGGGCGCACTTTCGATATCTTGGGTCTATAATCCATGAAAATTGAGCGATCAAGAAAGACGTCGCACATAGACTTAGAGCTGGGTGGGAGTAGTGGAAATGTGCTATCAGAGTTTTATGTTATCACCGAATACAAATAACGTCGAAAGGCAAGTTCTATAGGACAATTGTGAGACCAGTTTTACTTTATGGGTGGAAGGTTGGGCAGTTAAGAAGCAACATACCCATAGGGTGAGTGTATCTGAGATGAGGATGTTGAGATGAATGAGTGGCACGATAAGAAAAGATAGAATTCGAAATGAATACATTCGAGAGAACTTAGGTGTGGCCTCAATATGCGATAATATGAGATACAATAGGCTTACGTGGGTTGGCCCTGTGCAGCACATATCCAGTACAACATTAGTTAGGAGGTGCATATTAGTTCAAGTGAAAGGCCAAAAATTGTAAAGGGTTGGCGCAAAAGGACATGGTTGAAGGTAGTGAGAAAAGATATGGGGACTTACGACTTTACTGAGGGTATGATCCCTCGATAAAGCATAATAGTGGATCAGGATTCGTTTAGCCAGCCACAAATACTTTGGGAAAAAACTCTGAGAATAATGATGACGATCATGCTCAAATCTTAGAAGGTTGAATTACAATATAAGCGTTTTCCCTTCTTTCAACTTCTACATGTGTATGTTTGGGTCTGAGGCCCAAAAATAAATTATAACTTGTACCATGTGTCGTGTGTGGCCTGAATTCTAATTGTAAAGGCTCGGGTGTGGATGGCCAGGCCCAAAGATTGGAACGGCTTAGCGGTGAAAAAAATAAAAATATATATATATGTGTGTGTGTGTGTGTGTGTGTGTGTGTGTGTGTGTGAAAGTAATTAGTTACACCAGTAGGTACTAGTCTAGTACTAACCTACTACGTCACCTAATTAGTAATCGTCGGGACCGTTA
>NW_006499867.1:266882-281996 GCF_000471905.2 Amborella trichopoda | reverse complement strand
TTCAAATCGATCAGCGCATTGGATATGAGAAAAAATGGATTTCAATTATTAGAAATAGTGCATCTTGTATTCTATTTTTTGCATCGTCAACTTTTAAGATTTTCAAATATTTTTACTTTAATTGTATAGAGCCGAGGCTCTAAACAATCAAAATAAAGCGTACATTTTTTATTGAAAATCTTTGTGATAGCCTTAAAATATATTTTTATATAATTAAAGCTTCAAAAATAATGTAAATCGAGTAGATCTATAAAAACTTAAAAATCGACGGTGCAAAAATGCATTATAAGATGCACTATTTCTAAAACTCGAAATCTATTTTTTTCTTATGTCCATTCATCTTGATATTGAGATGATCAATTTAAGGATATTTGGCCATCAAAACAACGTCTTCTAATGAAATTTTGGAGGTATGCTTTAATTTGATTGTTTAGAGCCTTGCCTCTATATAAACTTTTTTATTAGATGTGAAACTAAATTTTCGGAAAGATTTCTAACACTGAAATAATATATTTTGCACTATTTAAAGATGCGCATTATTTTTATTGTTTAGGTCCTTAACCTTATACAAAACCACACGGAAAGCCCTTTCATATTTTTTTTTTTTTTTTTTTATGTTTTGGCCATTAATGAAAGCCCTTTCATTGAGATAGTTTCTCGTCGAAATTATGATTTTGTTTAACCATATTCATTCTTTATTTATAAACAACCTGAGTTAAAAAAATGGTGTTATGGATTGGAACCAATTGATCCGGCTTGAAAAGGGCTAGTTTGGTTACTGCAAAGTATTGGGAACATGTTGATTTCCTTTATGAAGTTAGATTCTGGCCCCACCTTTTTTTTAAGAAAATTATTTTTATTTTTATTTTGTTTTCTTACTTTTATTTTATTTTGAGTGTGGTTTGTACAAGGCTGAGGCCCTAAACAATCAAAATAAGGCATAACTTGAAATAATGTCGAAAGATGTTATTTCAATATTGAAAAAGTTTGTGATGGCCTGAAATTTTATTTTCATCTCTAATTATAAGATTTACAATATAAAAAATAGTATAGATCGGGCAGATCTATGACCACTTGATAATCTTGAAAATCGATGGTTTGTAAAATGCATTATTTCCAAGACTTGAAATCTGTTTTTTCTCGTGGTCGTGTATCTCGAGGTCGAGATGATTGATTCGAGGATTTATGGGCATCAAAACAACCTCTTCAAGTGAATTTTTGAAGTGCTTCTTATTTTGATTGTTTAGGGTCTCGCCTTTATAAAAAAAATTTCTTTTTATTTTTTATTAGCATGTTCGCTTGGCTAGATTGCTGATCTGACCCGCTGATCCATGGAACCAAAGCAATTCGAGGCTGGCCAGGTGAACGGAGCGAGTAAACCGACCAGGCGATAACGGAGTGAGGACCCAGATCAGAGAGAGATGCCCTTCCTTGCCCCTACGAGGATCAATGAGCTACCCAGTATGGGCAGCTGACATGCGAGAATCAAATGACAAAATGGTGGGTACGCAGGTTTCAAAGTTGAGGATCAGCCTTGATCTTAGCAATATGATCCGAGAGCACCTTTTCTTCTTATCAGGGAGTGGTGGTAGCAGCACGGGGCAGGCATGTTTTGTGTATCGAAAAAATCCTAACATTCGGAAGATGGTCTATAGTACTTGACCAGTCACTGTACTTCCTTATTGTACTAATCAAGTGTTCTGAATGGCGATCCGAATGATATGATCCGGTTTTCTAAACCTTGTATAAGAGGAAAAGTAATGGTTTTATCTTAAAAAATGACATGGGCACATGTTTTGCGTTCCCTTTAGAGCGTAAAAAGGGTGTATCACGTGGTGCCCACACATGAGCTGTTGGGGATGTACTTAGATGGGGTAGATCTATCTCTACTCAGAAGTGAAGCAATGAAGTAAAACAAGAGAATCTCTTCTTTATCAAGGTTCAACAATTAAACCGATTGTGTTTTGGTTCTTTAGTGAAAGGGACACAACAACAACATGAATCAAAATAAAAAAATAATAGTTAAAAACCAATGTTTAAAAAACTATCAATCGAGATTGGGAATCACTAATTCACATCGGGAATCAGTGTAGATCGACCTAAATTCCAGTTGAGACGGAGAACCAATATGGTCCTCTCGGAATCATCCAGTTCCCTTAGAAACCAGTCAATTCTGATAGGAAACCTGACAATTACTACATATTTTATTGTTTATTTT
The DNA here is from genome assembly GCF_000471905.2 of Amborella trichopoda. Next base: position 279,778 of record NW_006499867.1, on the reverse strand, counting down.
TTTATTCTTTTTATTTATTTTTTTATTCTTTTTACTTTTTATTTATTTATTCTTTTTACTTTTTATTTATTTATTTTTTTTACTTTTTTGAACCAGTTCTCGTCCAAATCGCCAATTCAAATAGACAATTTACCAAATTTAGATCGGATTTTTGAATGACTGGTTCGCCTGCCTTATCCGGGTTTTAAAACACTAGTTAAAAATAAAGAATAACAGTCCCTGAGACTAGAGAGTTCACAATCACGCCAAGAACTTGGTCTCAAACATATGTTTCTACTAAGAATTAAAAGTACATGCATCTCTAACAATGGCGACATTCACATGGGGTTATAGGACTGTTCTGTATGCAACTACATTACAAGTGTAAGTTACTCACGCACCATTCATCCATCATCCATTGAAATATATGCGAAAGACAATACAAAAACAATAATGCTAGACCGGCAACGGGCCAGGCCTCTTGGCCCTTGCTGGTCCGAGCCGGGGCCAGGTTGGACAGGGCTAATTGTTACAAAGCAAACATAGCTAATAAAAATACGGAAGAAAAGGGCCAGGCTGGCGCTGTCGTGGCCTTGCCCCAAGCTAGGGGTGGCAACTAGGTCGAGTCGACCCACGGACTCCGTGGATTGACCTGAACTGGGCATGGACCCTATTGAGTTGGGTCAAGTCGGTCGGATCGAATATGATCCGAAACCATTTCCAATCCCCGGAAACAAGTTATCAGTTAAATCGAAACTAATCCAGAGAACGAGAAAATGTGTTTTTATTTGATTACATCGAAGGGGAAAAAAGTCTATTTGATTGTTTCTATATTACCTCATCATTCAACTAGAAACGACATTCTAGTAAACCAAAAACCCATGTCAATAAGAAAATTGAAGTCGATTGGAAACAAATTTATTACATAGACCAATATCACAACATGTTATACCAAGTTTGCAAGCATGAGCAGTATTCGGAGACTCAGCTCGGCAAAGGTACTCAGCCATTGGTCGGGGCAAATTATTCGGATGAGTCGGAATAACTTGCCCAAGTCAAGTCCGACTTAAAAAAACATAATCATGGAGGGTAACCAGGTGTACTACCCAACAAGATATTTGAGAGCTTTTGAGTCAAAATTGGCATATGATAATATGTTGTAGCCTATGTATACGCTTCACCCATAGGCTGAGGCCGAGCAACTCCACCGAGTCCGACGAGTCGCACAACACTGGTGGCCATGAGATACCAATGTCATACATCAAGGCATACCAACTAAAGCCAAAAGATATTATACTTCAGCAAGAGTACACTATCCATTTACTCCCTCGGGTAAAACCCCAGCTAGAAATAATTTTAGGACCTCAAATTTTGGGGAGGTTAGCTTTCAACACATAGATTAACCTCCATAAAAAGATTTCCTAATTGCGCCCTTTATACACTTGAAAAAAATAATACATGAACAGTGACCATCAAATTTTTAGATAATAAGATCTAAGAGTTAAAAAACTGAAATTTCAAATTTTTTATTTAAAAAATAATCATCTAGTGAGTCTTATGTGGTTCCCAAATTTTCAGATGGAAAAAAAATCCTCCCAAATAAATCATTTGAACGAGGGAATAGAAATAAACTATGCTTCCGATGGAGCATAGATAGGCACGCAATAGCAGTAAAGGGAACCAGTATGCCATTTTGGGTTTCATGCAAATGTGTTGCAGATCATAAATATATCTTAAATTTTTTGCTTTTTTATTTTTATTTTTTTTAACTTGGCTTGGACTCTGAGAGTCAAATGACTTGCCTGAATAACTCACCTTGGCCAAAAGCGGAGTACCTTATCCAAGCCAAGCCCCAGAATACTGGTAGCCATCTTCATCATGAGGAAGATTATGAAATGAGTATCACAAGAATGGAACAAGGAAAAATTAAAACCAGACTTCATGAAATAAAATCAGAAAAATTAGGTTCCCCATCACTGGCTAAAAACCCAAATGAATAGAACAAGAAGGGTAGAACCCAATTAATCAGCATTGCTAACAGGAAAAAAGAAGAAAGAGAAACAACCTCAGAAGTGCAAGAGAAAGATTAAACCTTAAAACTAAGAAATAAGAGTTGCTGATTACCTCTCTTCTGAATACATGTATCCAGGCAACAAGCAAAACCCTCACATTTGTTCTGGAAGTAGGGAATCCAAAAGCAAGCTCCCACTTCATCGAAAGTTCGAAACAAATACCATATACAAAAATTGCATGTTCCATTTATGAAAAAAATAAGTGAAGCCTCACCTCAAGTTCTCGTTTGGAAAGCACTTTGGTCATCAGAACTCTCCCCTCTAAAATCAATTTCCAATACCGAGATTGAAATTTGAAGTTTAAAAAATGATATAAACCTTGCCGATAAGGACGAAATGGACGGTCTAGATAATGCGTTACAATATATACTATTTTCAGGCTTGAAATTGTAATTATTTTCCCAACCAAAATACTCGAGGCCAAGATTATTGATTTGAAGTTTTTCCAACGCCATAACTGCAATTTCGATGAGTTCCAAGACAAGGCTTTACTTGTTTTGATGAGGCTGGAGCCCTATCGAAACATTTATTTATTATTTAAAGGGTGAGGTTAGTATAAAGTGCCTACCTTATACTATACAAGAAAGGCGCACCTCTAAATTTTGCCGAAAGATATAGTTACAGTATCAAAAACCTTGCGATGTTTTGAAAATTCATATCCCTCCTTAGTTATGAAATTTAAAATTTGAAAATTGGTATAGATCAAGTAGATCTATAGACAATTGAAAATTTTGAAAATAAACAGTTCATATAACTTATTACAAGATACATTATTTTTTAAGACTTAAAATTTTTTGTTTTTTTTTCTTTATATTTATACATCTCGAGGTCAAGATGATCCATAAGAGAGTTGTTCAACTTTGAAACACTATTTTTTATTGGATTTTTTAGGTGCACCATACTTCTATAGTATAAAATTGCAACCCTATATAAATTTTTTCCTTTTTCAAACTAAGCTAATGTGATATTATAATAGCCTATGTGCCTCGTATTTAATTTTGGAAAGACTTTCGGACAGTAGATGATTCTACAGATTTAACAAAAAAAAAAAAATTATTTTATTTATTTTTATTTAAATACATACACCAAACATGTGTAATACTATAATAGCTCTCTGTGTTTCAAACACTAGAAATGGAGACAAGCATAGAGTGGGATCCACTTGGAAAGGTATTGAAGTAGCATTAATAATAGGGATTGAGAACATTGTATGCACATGCCCATTATTTTCTTCTTTTTCTGTTGACTCCTTCAAACCAATGTTTCAAAATTAGGGTAGATCACCCACCTTCTAGATCTATGGGTGGAAAAGGACCCCACCAAACTCGGGACCCGATGGATAGATCTGACCTCGGGTCCACACATGGGTTCAAATTTTGGACCTTAATACTACTCAGGTTTGGGTTCAAGTCCAGGTCTAGGTCCAACCGGATCCGACCCGCACCTGTAGTCATATGATATATGATGGCAATTATGCATCTTTAAGCACACGCTAGGTGTTCATATTGTTACAATATTTACAATATCATTGGCAAAAATAAAAAATTCATAGTCATAGGGTATATGATGGTAAAAAAAAAAGATAAAAAAAAAAAAAAAAAGTTCATAGTCATAGGGTGGGCGATGGATCTAACTAGACACAGGAATCGACAGATGGACCCGGGACCTAATAGGTCCAGGTATGGGTCCAAATTTTGGACTCGAATGTTATTCGGGTCCGGGCCCAACTGGATACAACCCATACGGACCCATTGCCACCCGTAGATCTATGTTGGATCGTCAAATTGTTGAACTGGATCGACCTAAATCAACGACATAAAAAATATTAAAAAATAAAAAATTAAACTAATGTTTAGTAGTATCAGTATCGGGCCTATATCGGAAAAAGTGCCGTCCTGGCCGATTTTCCGTCCAAATCGACTATTCCCAATCCTGACCCCTGGATTTTGAAACTGGTTCAAACCAAAGGCTTTCACTTTCATTTAAGGAGTTTAGCTGGTGATTTTATGTAAAGTGGATGACAACCATATTCCACTCGGAAATCTGTTGGACTGGCATCATCAATGGGCTTTCTAGATGTCTATTGCGCGTGGAAAAATATTGGAGATTTCATTAATTGAGATCAATTTCTTGAAATTGATTTAAGACTTAGGGTTGTTTGGGTACATAGATTTTAAGGCATGGATTTTTAATATATTGGATATTGTCAAAATCCATCATTTGGATTGTTGAATGATTAGAATACTTAAAATCAGAAAAATCAAAATCATGGAAACAAGATCTGCTTTTCCATGATTTTAATTCCACACCAAAACCCATTTTTTGGTATTTCCAAGGCCCATGGATTTCACTCTCTCCATCGAGCCGAAACATAGAGAGCATTTGGTAGGTATAAAAATTTTATAGAGAGAAAATACCTAAATTTTTTAAAGAGAAAAATTATCTCAAAATTGTAGAAAGAAAAACTATCTCAAATTTTAACTTTTAGAGAGAGAAAATATGTTAAAATTTTAAAGAGAAAATGTACCAAATTTTTCCAGAGAGATAAACTATCTCAAAATTTTAGAGAGAGAAACTATCTCAAATTTTAAGTTTTATAGAGAAATTATCATATTTTAGAGAGAGAAAGTACATGCAAATGTTTAGAGAGAGAAACTATCTCAAATTTTTAGAGAGAGAAACTATTTCAAAAATTTTAAAGAGAGAAACAATTTCATATTTTAATTTTTAGAGATAGAAGCTATATCAAATTTTAAAAAGATTACCTAAGAAGTTTTAAAAATAGAAACTGTCTCGAAATTTTTTAGAGACAAAAACACTATCAAATGTTAAGTTTTAGGAGAGAAAGTATTCTTAAAATTATAGAGAGATAAATTATTCTTAAACTTTTAGAGATAAACTATTATAAATTTAAAAAAGAGAAACGGCCAAAAAAAAAAAAATTAGAGAGAGAAATATCTCGTTTTTTAGAGAAAGAAACTGTCTCGAATTTTGAGTTTTCGAGAGAAACTATAACTACTTAAAAATTTTTAGAGATAGAAGCTATCTCAAAAATTTTGAAGAGAGAAGCCATCGCAAAAATTATGTTTTAGAGTGAGAAAGTATATTACAATTTTAAAAAGATAAACTATATCAAACTTTAAATAGAGAAAGTACATAAAATTTTAAGATAGAAAAACTATTTCAAAATTTTTTAGAGAGAGAAATTATCTCAAAATTTAAGTTTTAGAAAGAGAAAGTATCTCAAATTTTAAACTTTGGAGAGGGAGTATATCAAAGTTTAGAAGACACTATATCAAAATTTAAATAGGCAAACTATTTCAAAATTTTAGAGAGAGACATTGTCTTAAACTTGAAGTTTTAGAGAGAGAAAGCATCTTAAAATTTAATAGAGTCACTATATCAAATTTTAGAGAGAGAAAGTATATAAAATTTTTTAGAAAAAGAAACTAATACAAAATTTTTAGAAAGAAATTATCTCAAATTTTAGCTTTTAGAAAGAGAAAGGATTTTAAAATTTGAGAGAAAGACTATACCATATTTTTTAGAGAGAAACTACTTAGAATTGTTTAGAGAGAGAAACTATCTCAAAATTATTGAAGTTTTAAGTTTTAGAGAGAGAGTGTCTTAAAATTTTAGAAAGAGAAAGTATATTAATTTTAGAGAGAGTAAAACACCTAAAAATTTTAGAGAGAGAAATTATTTCAAAACTTTTAGATAGACAATTTCAATTTTTAAATTTTGGATAGAAAGTATATTAAATTTTAGAGAGACAAACCATATCAAATTTTAGAGAGACAAACCATATCAAATTTTAGACAGAGAAACTATCTCAAAATTTTTTATAGATACATTATCCCAAATTTTGAGTTTTAAAGAGAGAATGTATATAAAAATTTAGAAAGAGAAATTGTATCAAGTTTTGTTGCCAAACAAATGGACATGGAAGTGATTGCAAGGAATCCATGAATTTTGTATAGTTTATCTAAGCACGAGATTTGAGAAATCCATGATAAAAATCCTTGATATTGAAAATCCATCTATTTGATTTCAAATATCTAGGATTCTTAATTTCATCCTATCCAAACGGGCCCTTACATAAATTGCTCTAAATCATTTCCCTTGTTGCAATTGAATGGACTGCTATGGCTGTGTTTTTTGCAAGGCCAAGTTTTTAAGGAAAGAAAGTCTCACCTCGGATCCTCCTCAAGAAAGCACTTTCGAAATTGTAAGTCTGCATGATGGCTTTAAAATCAATGTTCAACACCTATCATAAAATTTGAAGCTCAAAAAATGGTATGAATCTTCGGTGAACGCTTATTTTAGGTGAAATAAACAGTTCGATGTGTTATAGTATATACTATTTTTAGAATTCAAAATCTTTTTTTTTTTTAACAATCATAATGGTCAAGGCAGAGAAGATTTTCCGATGTCAAAATTACAATTTTGAGTGAGCTTTGAGGTGAGGTTTTTCTTGTAATAATAAGGCTGTACGCCTCTCAAAACATTTTCCACTGTTATTTGATAAGAAGTTTAAAAAACTAAAAGTCGCTTCTCCCTTTTTAATTGATCAAAAGGTAAATCAAATATTTCCTAAGAATTTCTAATTATAAATTTCTAGTGTTTTCCCGATGGGACCAAATGTTCAACTTGATCATCTGCGACCACCATACAATGGATTAAAAAGACCGCATTGCTACATTATAATCACCTGTGGTTTTGTTATAAATCTCTCTCTCTCTCTCTCTCTCTCAAAACAGGTTATGAGGCCTAGACGAGCCACTATCTCAAAACTTAGGAAATACATATTTCTTCAAGTGCTTTAGCCATGTAGGTTTGCAAGCGCAAAGAGATTGTCCGATGAAGTTTTGAGTTACTTTTTTTTTTTCATTAGGCCTAGGCTTTGTAGAAACTGCATCCAAAAAAATATTGCCATAGGGCTGCAGCCGGTCAGAATAAGTAAAGCTTCATTTCAAAACTTACAAAAAATTGCAGTGGTGGTGTCGAGAAACCTTCAAAATTAACCATGATTGTAAAAAAAAAAAAATTTCAAACGTAAAAAATAGTGTATATTATAACTTATTATTTAGACCGTCTATTTCAAGGGTTCACGAATCTGTAATTTGTGTTATTTTTTGAGCTACAAAATTCATAAATTGATGGTGGAAAGCGATTTTAGAGCCACCATAGATATTTCTCATGCCCAGAGTGTTTTCCGGACGAAGTTTCGAGGCAAGGCTTTATTTTTCCATGCCAAGCCTTATAAAAACTGCATCCTAGAAATGTTTTGATAGGGTTGCACCACTATTAAAAAAAGTAAAGCTTCACCTCAAAAGTCATATAAATTTGTAGTTTTGGTATTAGAAAACCTTCAAATTAATCATATTGACCTTGAAAATTATGGTTGTGAAGAAAATTAGGATTTCAAACCCTAAAAATAGTTTATATTATAATACATTATCTAAACCATCAACTTTCAAGTTTTCATGAATCTGCAAGATTTTTGCTATTTTTGGAGTCACAAATTTCATAAGTAGCAATGGTAATTAATTTTATTTAGAGCCTTCATACTCATACCCGAAATGTTTTTCAAACAAATTTCGAAGTGAGAGTTTACTTTTTCCCTAATGTTTAGGCCTTATAGAAACTGCATCCGTATTAATGCTAGGGACAAATTTCATAACTAACAATGGTAATTGATTTTATTTAGAGCCTTCATACTCATACCCGAAATGTTTTTCAAACAAATGTCGAAGTGAGAGTTTACTTTTTTCCTAAGGTTTAGGCCTTATAGAAACTGCATCCATATTAATGCTACGGGTGACAATGGGTTGGGTCCAAATTGCGTCTGGCTGGACCCGTAACTAAACCCAAATAGTATTCGGGTCCAATTTTTGGACTCGGACCTGACCTTTCGGGTCAAAAATTTGGATTTGTACCTGGACTTGAGGTTGGGTCGACCCGTCGAGTCCTGGGTCTGGTCGGTTCCATTGCAACCTCTCTATTTATGTGAGACATGTGGGTTGATTATGTGCTTCCTTGTTTTTTTATCATCATATACTCGTATTATTGGTAATATTTTACAATATTGCACAATATTTATGAATACCCACATTCCTTACCATTTTAAATAATAACTAGAAATTCTTAAAAAACAAACGTATTGGCAACATCTATGAATACCCACATACATCCCTATTATTCGGGTCCAGACTTGGACTTGAACCCAACATTTCAGAAATTGTAATTTTATGTATTGAAAAATCTTTAAATCTATCATCGCAGCTTGAACATTATAGGTGTGTAAAAAATAAATTAGGATTTTAAATTCTAAAAATATCGTATATTGTAATAAATAATCTAGACCATCCATTTCGCCTTAAAAATAAGTGTTCATAGATATGCAAGATCTGTATCATTTTTTTTGTTTCAAATTTCATTGTCGGTGTTGGAAATTAAGTTTAGAGCTATCATAACAATTTTTGGTAGCAAAAATACTTTATGGATCAAGATTTGAGGTGAGGCTTTATTTTGTTTTCATAAAGCCTAGGCCCTATAGAGACTTAATGAAAATTGTTTCATGCAAGCTAGACCGCATTTCTACAATATGCAGTCCAAAGGTCAAAAACATCTATTTTAAAGATGGATACAACTAGGTGATCCATCTAAAAACAATCATAACTATATGTCCAAATGTTTTCTTAATATAATTATTATTTATAGTTATATTATTTTTATTTTTATTTATTATTTTTAGTTTTCAATTTTTTTTTCTCATATTCATTCATGATCTCCATGATTATATATTCTCTAATAATTAAGATCAAATTATGCTTAAAGAATATGTTTATTGCTAAGCCCGTATTTCTACAATATGCGGGTAGGAAGCCCATCAAATTTGGCTTACTGAACGCTGTTAGATCAGAGTTAATTGGTCGATTGAAATCTGGACCGATTAGGAAACGAGGAATTTATATGGAGCTGAGGCTCTAAACAATCAAATTGGAAACCTACTTCAAAACTTTCACTAAAAGAGGTTATTTTGATGCCCAAATATCTTTAAATTGATCATCTTGACATCAACATGCATGGACATTAAAAAAAAAAAAATTTCAAGTTTTGAAAATAGTATATTTTATAACATATATTTAGGCTGTCAATTTTCAAGATTTTCGAGTTTTTATAGATCTATCAATTTGCACTATTTTTAAAGCTTTAAATTTATACATAAAAATAAAAATATATTTTAAGTCTATCAAAAAGATTTTCAAAATTAAAATCATATTGCTCGACACTATTTTTGAAGGTAGGCTCTAATGTGATTGTTTAGAGCCTAGGCTCTATACTAACCGCTCCCTTCTTGGTTTCTTATCTCTCTATATCTATATATACAGATAAAATCCGAAGCCTCTGATTTGATGATTTCTTTATTTCTCTCTCTACACTTTCGCTCTTTATCTCTCTCTCCATCATTCGGGAATAGGGTTTTCGCATTCATACGTTTTCATCTCTTTTTCGCGTCTTTCTCTCTCTTCTGCATCAAACTCCATACTATTTTTTTGTTTTTTTAACCCCCTCAAATCCAAAGAGAAATGGGGAAGATAAACATTGAATCTCTTTCTGCCTTTCGTTTGCTCTAGGATTTTAAAGAATTCGATTCAGGTTTTATAGGTGGTTTGCATGGTTCAATGGTTTTTTAGGGAAAAACAGTCGTTTGTTCAAAATTAGGGTTAGGAGAGAGCAGTCATCGATTCAAAATTAGGGTTAGGGTTCCAGGAATAGCGTTTTCTATCACATCAAGAGCCAAAAAGAAGAAAAAACAAATAGTAAATCTGGGTAGCTTTTCCATGGCTTTATATGGTAGAGATTGGAAGCAGAGATTTCTTATGCACTCGACTAATAAAATGGCAACACAGCACAAGCCCAAAAGGGTTTCATGGGCATCAGAGGGAAATCTGTGTCAGGTAAACTTAAAATTATGTTCTGATCTTTGTTTGCTTTGATGAGTTCTCTCTCCTCTTTACTGTTTTGACTCCTCTTCACTGTTCTTGCAAATTGTCTTAACTTTAGCCGAGTAAGATAGGGTTTAGCCCTAGATTTCAGCATGTGACTTATGCTTCTTCTAGGGGTTTGGGCCACTTCAAAACGAACGTTTAAGCGGAATTTTTTTTTTTTGCATATGTATATATAGTAAACGAGATTTTGTGCACTTATTCATGGTCACAGGGAATAATCGGATGTGGGGGCAAGTATGAAATAGTTGCTTTTGTACTGTTTTCCCCACTTTTCTTCTAGATTGGTTCCCAATTTTGGAACAAATGTGGCTTCTCAGGGCAGCGGTATCAGGAGTAGACTAGTATGGTTTTTTTTTTTTCTCTCTCAATTAAATTATTGCAGCTTATATTGGTGTTTATGGAGCACAGGGTTTTTTCAATCAAGTTAGTGCAGATTATATGCGTGTTTAGGTAGCCAAAAAATTGATTATTGGGGTGGTTATCGAGCATTGGAAGCATATTATGATGGATATAAGGAAAGGATACTTGGAATTCTACATATGAGTCACGATAAAGGTTACAGTTTATAAACACATGGAAATAATAGTAATGAAATTGTAAGTTTATAATTTCCTTACAGAGAGAATCAGTTTAGAGGTGAAGGTTTTCGTATATCTGCAACCTTTTCTAAAGAAATAAAATGGAGTGGCATTGCAATTCCATAAGCATAAGAGAAGCCAAATTACAATGGGAATGTGAAAGCTAAAAATTGCAGACACTATTAAAACACTAGGAAATGTGCCAGTGAACTCCAGGGAATATGCCAAAGTTAATGATAACTGATTCTGAGTCTGAGACTAAAGTTAATGATCAGTAATGATTCTAAGGCTATGTATAAAGATTAATATTAAGGCTGAGTATAAAGGGCAATATGATTTCTACAAATAGGCGAAGTATATAAAGATGATTATTTAGGATAGGTATAAATATATAAAGAGCACTAAGGCAAGAATAATCAATGTTAAGGCATGAAGCATGAGGCCAAAGTATTAAGAGCAATATCCATTACAAACATGGAAGAATGTAACATAAGCAATGACATGCAAATTCAGTAGGTCACTTACTAATGCATGAATGAATGTAATGTAACCCAAGAAAAATGCAAGGCAACAAAGAAGCAAGTCCATCAAAGTCTTCTAACATCGAATGCGGGGAGTCTTTCAGAAAACTTACGTGTCAAATGTGGGAGTCGTTTGAGAAAACTTACATACGTGCACTACTTACTTACATGCACGCCTTCGGGCTTTTAATAAAAAAAATAAGCAAAACTGATAAGTTTTTGTGAAAGTAAACTTGTACCTGGATCAAGGAACAAATAGTACAAGAGAGTTGGATCAAGAAACAAATAGTACAAAAATGCAGGGAATGGCCACTCATTCTATAACTTTGGTACTTAAGTTTTATGGACCTTTTTGCTAGTCTGGTACAAATTGAGAGCTGCATTCACTTATTTGATATTCATGTCATCAAATTGGCCATGTAGGTGAATTCTATATGTATTGTGGAATTCTACTACCTCCCTGCCATGCCTGGGTATTTGGTTTAGCTTTTAGCTTAGGAATCCCAAAGATGTCATAAACCACAGCTCTTGGGAATTTTCAATTGCCCCCACTTGGAGGGGAAGGGTGAGGTAGTGGTTTTCTTAACCACTCATGTTACATGAAAAGAGCTTTTTTCACTCCAAAAACCTAGATTAACACCAACTATTGGAATTTGCCCAAATGGGGCAAAAAGTATTTTTCTAGATATAACCCAAAACCAAAATTTTGGTTTTGAACTTTCGATTGTCTTATGGGATTTCATAGGAGCGTGAAAGATGAGCCGTATGTGTGCAGACCATCATTCATCTTTCCTAACATCAAATTTGAGTAAGTTTTATGTCCTCTGTATCCCATACTCGATGAAAGGATTCCAGATTTTGTGGATCCTAGATCCTAACCATCTGAATAAATTGTCATTTACTACTTCCAGTAAACAACCCAATCCTGTGTTAGGAGTACATCCTTGTAGGTTTGTATCTCCATATTTTGATTTGGGACAATATGGTTTAGTGTAATCTATAATTTGTGCTTGGCATTTAGCACTGCGTTTTTGGATAAGTGGCACTAAACACTTAGACAATTTGATATTTGGTTCTTTGGTTAGTTATTAGTTGTTGCTTTTATCATGTGTCAATGTTGTGTGCATCCATGTACTTTTATATATGGATCTGTGAATGAAAACTTGCCAACTAGAACTCGGACTTGCCCGAGTTGCTCGAACTCGACAGGTTGCCAGGTCCCATTGTAAAATCTCAGTAACTGGCCATTTCTCCCTGGTTCTCAAGTTTGCTATGCTAATTTTTCATAGAATCAGCTGAGTAGAACTGGCTGAAGGGGGATCATCCCTGCCTGGTTCTGAGCCCGAGTCTGGATTTCCGGGGGTGTCGTCGTTTCCTCACGGATGCAGTTAGGATTAAGCGGCCACTGTAATGTCATAGACACAATTACTTATTCCTTTTCAAGGAGTATCTATTGGTTTACTAGCATATGAGGCATGTGATATAATACATGCATTATTTAAAAAGTTAATTCAGTTTATCATTTATGTAGTAGTTTAATACTAATATGTGAGCCTTTCATGCATAATCATATAATTTGTGACAGTTGTTTTTTTATTTTATCCCTCTCTCTCTCTCTCTCTCTCTCTCTCTCTCTCTACTCTACCTACACTACACTACTACTACTACTACTACTACTACTACTACGTACTACTACTACGTAACACGTACGACTACGTACGTACTACGTAC
>NW_006499867.1:240775-251954 GCF_000471905.2 Amborella trichopoda | reverse complement strand
TATAATATAAAAACACGAAGATAATAATGAAAATATGAAGCACAGAAATATCAAATATAATCCACGAAGTATGAGTATACTCTTGGATTTTGAATGTAAATACAAATTTAAATTGCATCACTATTTATTACAGAACTGATTACAAAATGACTTACTGGTTACAGATACAAAGACTTGCAAACTTTCGCCATTCGTAAGGATAATAAGAAGATAAATCAGAAAGATGACAATCACACATGTATAATAAACAAAGTCAGAGGGACGTTACCGACTTTGACTGATGTACAAAAGGTTGAAGATAGAGAAAGCTTAATTGAGAAAGAAAGCTAAGAAGAGAAGAGAACTGAGAAGAGAAGAGAACTATTGAGAACTATTTGAGAAGAACTTTGGTTGCTGCTGCTGCTGCTGGTCTTTCCTTGAAAAATGCTCTGCCTTCTTTGCTTGAATGAAGAGGTATTTATAGAGGGCTCTGTCTCAGACGAGTGGCTGAAATCAGTAGCTTGCTGATGAAGGAAAGTGTGGGATTGGTGGAAGGAAGTTGTGGTCGAAAATGGATAGCTTGCTGGAGAAGGATTCTTCAGGATAAGAAGATAGTACGAAGAGGGGACATGTCATGTCGATGAGGGAGACGTGGCGAGCTCTGGTATGCCGGTGGCTGATGAAGTGATGGAGGAATCTTGCATAGTGGAGATTCGTGCGATCGTCGGTAGGTAAGTATCGTTTGTGCGGGAGAAGAAGGAAAGAGAGCCGTTGATATGCGCTGATGTGACCCCAAATTGGTCACGTCGGTGAGGAGCATCTTTACAAAGGGGCGACGTTGCTTTATGATTTGTCCTTTATGCAACGTGGATTTGTCTTCATATGAAAAGGGAATCTTTCCTGTGCAATGTCGTGTCTCTATTTTGTCTTATTTGGAAAAGGGAATATTTTATCTTTCTTTATGCTGTAGCAGTCATATCGGTGCTGAAGAAGGGAATCGAACCATTGGGTCGGGTCATTCAGTCTGTAGGCCTCTGGCTGAAATCATCCAATAGGGGATTTCCTGATTCGACAGTTTCTTCTGAAGTTGCTGGCATAGTTGTATCGGGAGCAAAAACATAGAGTAGTGTTTGCTTTATTTCGTCAAAAGTAGCATTAGGATGTGATTGTTTCAGCTTTTTGAGGTAAGCTGAAAATGTAGGAAGACTGACTGTATTATTTGACACTGGATTGAAGGTTGCAGGTTGTGGAGGCATCCGTTTCAAAGGTAGTGTGGCAGGATTGGTACTGAAAATGTCCCACCATTTGACTTTCAAGGTTTTGCCTAATTGGGGAATATACTCATAGTTGTTAGTATTATTTTCAGAAATGGAGTATTCCCATTTGAGAATCCAAGGGATTTGATATATTGCCATGAAGTAGAGATGGTAATCATCTAGGTTAGTGCAAGTATTATGTTGAGCAAATTTTGTTTGTAGACTCTGAAATGCATCAGGCAATATTTGGGTTTGAGATCCCCATAACAAAAACCAATGGCGAAACCAACTAGGGAATCTTTGTAGGACAGGGAGTTTGAATTGGATATACCAGGAATGAGTATTATTTGGATTTTGGTAGGCAAATACTTTATGCCATGCTTCAATGTATTCCGAATATTTATAAGATTTATATTGGAATTCTGGATTTAATAACCTTTTTCCCTGGAGGGGATTACATCCCCAATCCTTGTAAGAAAGCAATTTTTTGATTTGGAATTTCGAGTATGCGTATAATTTAGTAGTACCTTGGTAGAAGTGAACAATAGAAGCTGAACCAGTTTCCATGAGAATGGCTTCATACCATTCACGGGTTTTAATGCCATAAGATGGATTCAAGTGATTTGCAAGGTAGAGGGGAGCTATTTTATATGGGTCGAGTTGTGCATGAGCATCAGAAATGGTTATATAAGGTAAAAAAGCAGTATCTATGTAAACGGATTTGGCAGAGGTTGAGGTTTGTTTATGTGGGTATGATGCCGGGGAAAACGCCGGACTTGGAGTAGATATTGGACTCTGTGGAGGAGTCTGTATTAAGTATTTTGGTACGTTCGAGGATCGAAGGGGTGACATGGGTATTAGGTTAAGAGAGGAATGGGTGGGCATAAGAGGCCCATACCTATTACTTAGGACTAAGTCGATTGAATGTTTTCCTTTGGTATCTGGAGATTGAGGATTCATATTGATATTTGTATTGATATTCTTATTTGAGAGAAAGAGTTGCAAACCGTAGGAGGAAAAACCGTAAGATGAGATGGTATCGTCCTTAGGTTGTAGTATATGGTCCCCCCTGCAAAAATTCACGGTTAAGAAGTCAGGCAGAGAATTAGAAGAACCGTGAAGATGTTCAATAAAGAAATCAAAAGCAGATAGAATAGCTTGCCATCGGGCAAATATTTGCTTTGACACAAGATTTTGGACATCCTTTTGCAGAATGTCTTTGGCTGCCTTACAATCAGTGCGAATTAGAAAATGTTGATTAAGAATATTAGTTTGAAATTTGCAGACACAATGAATAATGGCTAGCAATTCTTTTTCTATAGTAGAGTAATTCTTTTGGGTAGGATTCCAAGCTTTAGAAGTAAAACGTATTAATTGTTCTTTAGAATCAATTGATTGTTTTAATATACCTCCTAATCCTATTTCAGAAGCATCGCATTCAATGATTTTAGAAGCTGTTGGATCAGATAAATTTAAACATGGAAGTTCTTTGGCTTTGAGTTTAAGTTTCTGTACAGCTAAAGTATGAATATTAGTCCAGGGTGGAGGATTCTTTTTTAACCGATCATATAAAGGTTTAGCATCTAAAGCTAGATTTTGGTAAAAATCACTTATATAATTGAGACACCCTAAAAATCGTTGCAATTCAGTTTTATCTAAGATTTTGTCAGGAAATTTATCAGCAAAGAGTATTGATCTATCAATTGGAATGATTGTTCCCTGATTGATATTATGTCCTAGGAATCTTATTTTTGTTTGGAACAGATTTATCTTTTTAGCAGAAACAACTAATCCAGCTGTTTTTACTGTGTGAATAAAAGTATGAAGATGTTTAAAATGTTGTTCTATTGATTCAGAAAAGACTAAAACATCATCAATATAAACAATCATAAATTTATAAAAGGGATTAAAGATATCATTCATTATTTTTTGAAATTAAGATGGAGCATTTTTAAGACCGAAAGGCATAACGTTCCATTCATATTGTCCGAAGGAGACATTGAAAGCTGTTTTATATTTATCTTCTTCTTTTATTTGGATTTGCCAAAAACCAGATTTTAAATCGAATTTGGAGAAGATTACAGCATGTAATAATCTATCAAGTAAGTCCTTGTTATTTGGAATGGGATATCGAATCCATTTTAAGACTTTATTAAGAGGTTTATAATTGATGATTAACCGAGGAACTCCTCGTTCCTGCTCAGCATTTTTATTTACATAAAAAGCAGAACAACTCCAAGGAGATGAACTAGGACGTATTAATTTCTTTTGGAGTAAATCGTTTATTTCTAGTTGACATGTTTGCAATAATTCTGTATTCATCTGAATTGGTCTAGCTTTTGTTGGTATTTTTGTTTCACTAAAACTTGGTTCATATGGTAACCCAATAATATGTTGTTTTCTATGCCAAAAAGCATTGGGTAATTCATTGCATATCTCTTTTTCAATAAAATGTTTGAGTTGTTGTATTTTTTGTATTATCTCATGAGTTTGAGCTTTTTGCTGATAAGTTTATGTTTGATTTCAAGTTGTAAAGATCCTAAGAAATTTTCTTTGTATTTCATATTCTGTTTAACAGTATTAATTTCTTTAATTTTTGGTTTATCAAGAAATTCAAATCTAATAGGAATACCATGAGTATTTGTTTCAATACCTGTATGAGAAATTGTAACTGGGTATAACAAAGTAAGAAAAGGTACGCCAAGGATCACAGCTTGACTGAGTCCTTTGACCATTATGAATGGAGTTGGAAAACAATGTCCTTCCGTACAAATTTTGGCATTGGATAATTTGTATTTGATAAAGAGTCTACTACCATCAGCCGTATTGTGGATTTGAGTGGTCTTATCAAAATATTTTGTAAGGACTAATCCCTCATTAAGGCAATTCAGATCAGCACCTGAATCGATCAATGCTAAAGATTGGAATTCATATTCATCATTGATGACTATGGTTATTAATACAAACCATTTTTGTGTTATTACTCTATTTAAAACATTTATTGAATGTCTATTTGATGATTCTCCATGATCCATTTGTTCTAAATAATCATTGGGATGATATGATTTGAGTAAATGATTGAACTCTACTATGTCTTCTTCAGCATGTAATTCGGAAGTATTATCATGAAGTTCGAGGATTTGAATCCTTGTTTTTAATTGGGCTAATTCTACTTTTACTGTATTCACTTCAGCTTTGAGGTCAGTAATAGGAGGTTCCTTTTGGGTGGCTTCATGCTGACTGATTCTTTTCATGAAATCAGAAAAATTATAATTATCGGGAGGTTTAACTAATGGTGTATGTTTTATTTTTGTTTTAGTTAAATTGATAAATTGGGTAATTATTTCTCTTTTCTCATTAGGGTCAGATATTTTCTCTATTAAATCTAAGATGAAATTATCTTCTTTGGTTAATGTATGAATATCAGAGGTTGTAATAGGGCATCTACATATTTCATCTTCTGTATTTGAACTATTATCTGACCAATAAAAATCATCATTATGTATTGTTCCTATGAAAGAAGTATCACTGCTTGAAGAAGTAGTATCATTATCTGAGCTATCAGTCGAATCATATATTTGGATAATATCATAGATTTTATTTCTGATAGACTCATCAAATGTAATAGAGTCTAATTTTTGTTTGACTTTGACTTTTATAATGGCCTACTTTGCCACATTTATAACAAACAGGTAATTTCTTCTTATTTTGAGCAAAACGTTTTGTAAATTTCTTATATTTTTTCTGCTTGGTTGAAAAAGACTTATATGTTTTGTCTGGTTTATTTCGATGTTTTTTCTTTTTATATACTTTATGGATTTTATGCGGTTTTGTTTTATCTGTATGACCTTGGTCCATATGATAGCCAAATTGTTGGCAAAAATCTCCTAATTCTTTTTTGCCACTTAGATTCTGTTTATCAAGTTGTTTTTTGAGTTTCAGATCTGTACATAGGGCTAGGCCTTCAGCACAGATTTCTGAGGATAATTCTCCTAGTGTATATTGGGAATAATTTATTACACCACTATTCTTATTTTTTAGACGTTCTTTGACCTTTTCAGCAAATAGGTAACGTAGTCCGGCTACGAACTTTTCTTTCCAGTGGTCAAGATGACTATCTTCCCGTATAAGTAGTCGGGAGAAAAAGACGTCTTTATACCATTTATAGTGTGATAGTGTAGGACATCGTAGATTAGATAAAAGATCAGCAGTTCTGGCTGCAAGTATCGAAGTATTTCCTATAAAATGAAGAGCAATTGTATATATTAAAGAGTTGACCGCATCACTTTCAGAATATACCATATCCTGGTTATGTTCATTTTTTGCTGTCTATTGTCGAGTATTAGTTAATATTTGTTATTTTGTTTGTTCATTAAGATAGGAATCCCACCATCCTCTAAGCCATCCGGTGAATCCTGAAACTATGGCTTTAGCTATTTCTTGGTCATGACTACCAACCATTTTACATGCCGATGCATACATAGTCATGTGTTTCATTGTATCTAATATTCTATGATCAGAAATTCCATCTATATTCCAATCTACAATTGTTCGACCTGCGTATGTAGAAGTATGACTTGTTAGGTCTTCTTCTAATTGGATATCAACTGGGGTTGGTTTTTTATAATATGGTTGGGCATTTATTGGTTGCCAGTTTTTACTATAATTGATACGATTTATATTATCAGGAGTAAGTTGTATTTCAGAAAATGCTTCTTGCATATTTTGTATTGTATTGGCAATGGGTGGTTCTACAACTTCATTAGTTTGGACAAGTATCTCTTCTTGTAGAGTCATAGTATCATGTTCAAGAATTTTCTCTTTTCCTTTATCATTTGTTGACAAAATGATTGTTGGTTTAGGATCTTTTATTTCTAGTTTAAATAATTTCGAAATTAATTGGCCCATAAGGGTTGTATTATCATTGCCGATATGAAATTTGTCTTTATTTAATTCAGGAGGTGGTTTGAAAAACAATTGTTTTTTCTCTTTGTGAGTGGGAGGTTGTAATAGATTTTCTAATCTATTTGTTTGTTGTCCTAGTGTATGAAGACAAAGGTTTGTATAATTATTTTGTTCGATTATGTGTGGAAGTAATTCCACTGCTATATTTGCATTATTGAGTTTATATGGTGTGGCTACTGTTTCATATACAACTATTTGGGTTGATGAAGATTCTACAGTTTGTTCTGGAGTTTTTGCAGTTGTTACTGTAGTAGCAACTCCTTGGATTTTCAGGCTTTGCTCAGGAGGATGTATAGATTTGATAGTAGTCCCTTCTGCGGTATTAAATACTGTATATTGAGTTTCTAACGTATTTATTTCAAAGTTAGGAATAAGAATATTGTGCTGGTTTAAGGTGTCCCTTAACTAGTCAAAAAAGCATTTCCCTTTATTTCCTTTTTTTCTCCATTTATTAAATTGTGAGTGAAATAATTCTACTAGTCTAGGTTTAAATTCTTTCACATACCATTCTCTAATATTTTTATTTTCTGGAGATAAAAAATCTTTGATAATATCATCTCGGGTGAATGTTTCTTCAATCTGTAATACTTGAACGAATTCTGCCTCAGCAGGTTCTTCTTCAGCTTTTCTATATTGGGGTATAATGATATTATCAGATGTTCGCAAAAGTCCATCAATCTGTGGTTTTGGTGTTGATGGAATACTTATTATAGGAGGAATTCTAGTATAAGTAGTAATGGATTTTCTTGGGGGTTCTGGATCTCGAAAAGAATGATTACTTGAAGTTTCTGAGATGGATGCATTATCCATAATTCTGTTATTTGTAGTAAATTGTATTTCAATGTTTCCGTCTGTATATTCAATAATCTTGTCTGGAATATTTTGAATAGGATTTTGTGATGGTTGGTTTTCATTATGAATAGCCCATGTTTGGGGTAGAACAATATCTGACCATGATATTGTTTTTGGTATAATTGTATTAGATTTTTCCATATTAGTTTGAAAAAATATTGTTTGTCCCCTAGTATCCATTTGGACATAGAGTGCTCATTACTTTATAAAATATCCGATATACAATAGCAATATTTTGCGAACCTGTTACCATATCAAATCCTTGTGTCTTAAGGTTTAAGGATAAAACATTTAGTATATTTGGATCTGTTAGTGATACAGAATAATTTAGAAAACAGTTGAAATATATTGGTCCACTACATAAACTAGATTCGACCATTCCTAATAGAGAATCTGAAAACCTATTATGCCTAGTATCTCGTAGACAAACTAGGATGGAATTATTTAATCCTAAGCGAGTTAAAGGTTTAACTGCTATTTGTATTAATCCTATATGTAAATATTTATAATTTCTATTTTTATGAACTTGTAATATTTTTTGAGATAATAACTGAAAATCTTCTTGGTTACTAGTAACAGAGAGAGTTTCTTCTACTGTTTTTATGGCATATCCGATTTTGAGGTCGAATGTACCTTTTTTGTAAATATCTGATATTGGAACCTTTGGTATGTTCCAATTCTATATTTGGTTTTCAATATCATTAATAATGATTTCTTCTATGTTCTTAATCCTTAGAGTTCTATTAGTTTTACTAGTTGTGGTATCTGTCAAATTCTTAATAAATTTCTCCATTATTAGGTTGCGGATAATGACAACTCAGGACGACCAAAAGTCCAGCTTTTTCCCTAAGCGGCTCTTCCTCGGCCTTGGCGGTACTTTGCATAAGACTTTTTCGTCTCGTGCCTTAACTCTCAGACCAACTTTCTCTAATGGATTAATTTATTAAGTTCCTTAAGATAGCAGAACTTGTAACACTATGAGATCTCTAAAACAGGGTTGGCTTTGATACCATTTTATGTCTAAGATCTACCCTATGACTTTTGCTAGCGTTACTGTACGTATTTCTAGAAGTTACAGAAGATATTGAAAAATTACAGAGTGTATTACTCTATTTAAAACATTTACTGAATGTCTATTTGATGATTCTCCGTGATCCATTTGTTCTAAATAATCATTGGGATGATATGATTTGAGTAAATGATTGAACTCTACTATGTCTTCTTCAACATGTTATTCGGAAGTATTATCATGAAGTTCGAGGATTTGAATCCTTGTTTTTAATTGGGCTAATTCTACTTTTACTGTATTCACTTCAGCTTTGAGGTCAGTAATAGTAGGTTCCTTTTGGGTGGCTTCATGCTGACTGATTCTTTTCATTATATCAGAAAAATTATAATTATCGAGAGGTTTAACTAATGGTATATGTTTTATTTTTGTTTTAATTAAATTGATAAATTGGGTAATTATTTCTCTTTTCTCATTAGGGTCATATATTTTCTCTATTAAATCTAAGATGAAATTATCTTCTTTTTTTAATGTATGAATATCAGAGGTTGTAATAGGGCATCTACATATTTCATCTTCTGTATTTGAACTATTATCTGACCAATAAAAATCATCATTATGTATTGTTCTATGAAAGAAGTATCACTGCTTGAAGAAGTAGTATCAGTATCTGAGGTATCAGTCGAATCATATATTTGGATAATATCATAGATTTTATTTCTGATAGACTCATCAAATATAATAGAGTCTAATTTTTGTTTGACTTTGCATTGACTTTTATAATGGCCTATTTTGCCACATTTATAACAAACAGGTAATTTCTTTTTATTTTGAGATGACTTAGAAGCAAAACGTTTTGTATTAATAACCATAGTCATAAATGATGAATATGAATTACAATCCTTAGCATTGATCGATTTAGGTGCTGATCTGAATTGCCTTAATGAGGGATTAGTCCCTACAAAATATTTTGATAAGACCACTCAAATCCTCAATACGGCTGATGGTAGTAGACTCTTTATCAAATACAAATTATTCAATGCCAACATTTGTACAGAAGGACATTGTTTTCCAACTCCATTCATAATGGTCAAAGGACTCAGTCAAGCTGTGATCCTTGGCGTACCTTTTCTTACTTTGTTATACCCAGTTACAATTTCTCATACAGGTATTGAAACAAATACTCATGGTACTCCTATTAGATTTGAATTTCTTGGTAAACCAAAAATTAAAGAAATTAATACTGTTAAAAAGAATATGAAATACAAAGAAAATTTCTTAGGATCTTTACAACTTGAAATCAAACATAAACTTATCAGCGAAAAGCTCCAAACTCATGAGATAATACAAAAAATACAACAACTCAAACATTTTATTGAAAAAGAGATATGCAATGAATTACCCAATGCTTTTTGGCATAGAAAACAACATATTGTTGGGTTACCATATGAACCAAGTTTTAGTGAAACAAAAATATCAACAAAAGCTAGACCAATTCAGATGGATACATAATTATTGCAAACATGTCAACTAGAAATAAACGATTTACTCCAAAAGAAATTAATACGTCCTAGTTCATCTCCTTGGAGTTGTTCTGCTTTTTATGTAAATAAAAATGCTGAGCAGGAACGAGGAGTTCCTCGGTTAGTCATCAATTATAAACCTCTTAATAAAGTCTTAAAATGGATTCGATATCCCATTCCAAATAAAAAGGACTTACTTGATAGATTATTACATGCTGTAATCTTCTCCAAATTCGATTTAAAATCTGGTTTTTGGCAAATCCAAATAAAAGAAGAAGATAAATATAAAACAGCTTTCAATGTCCCCTTCGGACAATATGAATGGAACGTTATGCCTTTCGGTCTTAAAAATGCTCCATCTAAATTTCAAAAAATACTGAATGATATCTTTAATCCCTTTTATAAATTTATGATTGTTTATATTGATGATGTTTTAGTCTTTTCTGAATCAATAGAACAATATTTTAAACATCTTCATACTTTTATTCACACAGTAGAAACAGCTGGATTAGTTGTTTCTGCTAAAAAGATAAATCTGTTCCAAACAAAAATAAGATTCCTAGGACATAATATCAATCAGGGAACAATCATTCAAATTGATAGATCAATACTCTTTGCTGATAAATTTCCTAACAAAATCTTAGATAAAACAGAATTGCAACGATTTTTAGGGTGTCTCAATTATATAAGTGATTTTTACCAAAATCTAGCTTTAGATGCTAAACCTTTATATGATCGGTTAAAAAAGAATCCTCCACACTGAACTAATATTCATACTTTAGCTGTACAGAAACTTAAACTCAAAGCCAAAGAACTTCTATGTTTAAATTTATCTGATCCAACAGCTTCTAAAATCATTGAATGCGATGCTTCTGAAATAGGATTAGGAGGTATATTAAAACAATCAATTGATTCTAAAGAACAATTAATACGTTTTACTTCTAAAGCTTGGAATCCTACCCAAAAGAATTACTCCACTGTCAAAAAAGAATTGCTAGCCATTATTCATTGTGTCTGTAAATTTCAAACTGATATTCTTAATCAACATTTTCTAATTCGTAATGATTGTAAGGCAGTCAAAGACATTATGCAAAAGGATGTCCAAAATCTTGTGTCAAAGCAAATATTTTCCCGATGGCAAGCTATTCTATCTGCTTTTGATTTCTCTATTGAACATCTTCACGGTTCTTCTAATTCTCTGCCTGACTTCTTAACCCGTGAATTTTTGCAGGGGGGACCATATACTACAACTTAAGGACGATACCATCTCATCTTACGGTTTTTCCTCCTACGGTTTGCAACTCTTTCTCTCAAATAAGAATATCAATACAAATATCAATATGAATCCTCAATCTCCAGATACCAAAGGAAAACATCCAATGGACTTAGTCCCAAGTAATAGGTATGGGCCTCTTATGCCTACCCATTCCTCTCTTAACCTAACACACATGTCACCCCTTCGATCCTCGAACGTACCAGAATACTTAATACAGACTCCTCCACAGAGTCCAATATCTACTCCAAGTCCGGCGTTTTCCCCGGCATCATACCCACATAAACAAACCTCAACCTCTGCCAAATCCGTTTACATAGATACT
>NW_006499867.1:186918-215214 GCF_000471905.2 Amborella trichopoda | reverse complement strand
GTCTAGTAATATTTCAATTTTTATTTTTTTTCTACAAATCTAAATTACTTGAAATTTGGAGCCTGTGTACATCTTAGCGAGGTGCACCTAATAAAAATATAAAACAAATAATTTGATAAATATAAATTGACCAAAATACCCTGGTAAATTTTTGGTGGTATTTTGGTTATTTTATATTTTATGAATTATTGTTTTCATATTTTATTAGGTGTGCCTCACTAAGATGTACACACGCTCCAAATTTTAGATCATTCCAATTAGTAAAAAAATTTGAAAATTGATACACTACTAGACAACTGTGATCAAGCGATGAAGTTTAGTTGGTGATGAGGGTAGGCGAAATCACTGTTCATTTTCGCCTATAGGCGTTTTGTAATATATATGTGCGACACTATTGTGCTATGGATGAATTAAGTCAGTGGCATTATTGCTTGGTATCACTGGCATAATATAACCGTGATGTAATCTCTCCATGGTGCCACAAAGTACCATGGATATATTATGGTTGTGGCACATTTTTTTTATGGATTATGCACTACAGATCTACTACATTCTCAATTATTATTATTATTATTATTATTATTTTAAAAAAAAGTAGAAATGGTTATGGTTGTCAAAAAAGAGAGGTTTTGATATATTGGTAACGTAAAAAAATTGAGAGATATTTTTTAGGGAATGTATCTCCATACCCCCCATTTTTACGCTTCATTTCTCCATAACCTAAGATTTCAAAACATATCTTCTAAACCCTCTAGACTAACTTTACCCACTTTAAACCTATCTTTTGGCCCAAACAAATATAAGAAAGACACACTTTATAAATCCCATCTTTCCTCTGTCTTCACATATATTCCCCAAACTCCTCTTTCTCTCTCTATTTTCCCCAATTCTCTCTCTTCCTGTGTCTCCCACACTCTCGCTTTCCCTCCGTGTTTCCCCAAACCCGTCTCTCTCTCTTCCAGTATTTCCTCAACCTCTCTCCCCCCTTATGTTTCCTACAAACACAAAAACAAGTTATAAAGCTGTCTCTCTCGGCTGATCAAGGGGGAGGACATACATTTAATCCCAAAAAACAACAAGAATAAAATCTTCTCTTCTTCTCTTGAAGAAGCTCAAAAAGCAAGCTTTTACAAGCTCTTGTAATTTGCAGACACCACCCACGTTCATAATTTTAGAACTACATTTAGAGCTACATGGATCAGACAACAAAGTTCAACTTCTTTTTGGCAAAAAAATGGTTATAAACCTTGCTTTCTCTCTCATTATCTCACTGTAGAGGCAACATTATGGGCCCAAAGTTTGAGATGCTCTTTCATATCCATGCCTTGACTCAATTCAGGCATTTTCCATTGAATCAACGTGCTCTCTGGTTTTCTCACTGACCATGCCTCTGATAAGTATGGCCTGGAAATGTTTTTATTTTCTTCTTCTTGCTTCTCATTCTCTCTCCTTCGTCTTAACCATCCTCTGGAGGCTTGGGATGATGGATTTCATTCTAGGACTCAATTCACTCTCCTCAAATATAAAACCCAAATCCATAAACCCTTTCAATTCCTCAAACTCAGTGTACTAGAGTTTTGCCTCCTTGGGGGAAATGAGTGTGTGCCTCCTAATATACACTGCACACCACCTGAACCGACCATGGCTAGTGCTCGAGCAGAGGCAGTCATGGGATACAGAAAGAGAGAGAAGTTTGGGGAAGAGAAAGAAAAGATGGTATCTTTTGAGAGACTCACAGGAGCGAGAGAAAGAGAGAGAAGTTCGCGGAAGAGCGACAAAATATGGAATTTAAAAAAGATATGTCTTTCTTAAATTTGTTTGAGCTAAAAAATAGGTTTAATGTGGGTACAAATTATTCTAGGGGGTTAGTTAGAAGATATAAAACCTAAGATTTCCATGCCCAAGATATATTTTGAAACCTTAAGTCTATTGAAAAATGAAATCTAAAAATAGGAGGTAAGGAGATATTTTCCCTATTTTTTATACTTTCCCTATAGAGAAATATTTATAAAATGGTTACACATCCTAAAAAAATAGGTTGTTTTAAAATATATTTTTATTTAGATCCTTTTTTAGGGATTTTGTTGATAAATGCTCAAATTGCTCTTCTTCAGGGTTTGTAACTTTGAAGAAAAAAACACATTTTGGTAACACTTAGCCCAAATGGTTTGAAAACTTCTGTAAGTTTCAAACTTAAAACATGTTTTTAATTAATAGATCTCATTTGACCTAGAACAAAACTTGGGTATTTAAGTTATTCGTCTTTAGTGGCTTCAGTGACCAAATTACCAATATGCTCCGTTTTGATTAATAAGGGAAATTTTAGCTTTTTTTAATGAGATAATTAAGGAGGTACCAAGTGAAATTATTCAAAAGTAATCATTTTATTGGTTAATTAGTTAGGTTAACCATCTTACTGATTTTTTAGATGGTATTCCATTTTATTAGTATTTTTCGTTATTTTTTGCATAGTAATACACATGATCAATATAAGGAGACTGTATAATTCTAGTGTAGTACACGAAGGTCACAATTGTTCTTAGCAGTACATAAATGTCAAATTTATTGAAATTGCAAAGATAAGGGTGTGCTATTAACTGCTCAAAACTCGAAAGAATTTATCAAAATTTTTAAACCTCCTAGCTGCTCTATCTTATATTTGATAGTTAGGAGTAATTGTGATTTTTTTGTACCACCTTAATTGAACTCTTTTAGGGCCAGGTCGTCTGGCCCATTGCCTGTTGGAACATGATGCCAAATCACCACCCCATGTAGTATTCTCCTTCTTCTTTTGGGCATTTTCATCACTTTGAATGGAGGCCTTTAAAAAGGGGCTATATCTATATATATATATATAGAGAGAGAGAGAGAGAGAGAGAGACGCGCAGATGAGTGAGGCAGAGAAACGTGCAAGCCAGTAGTTAAAAAGGGAGCTCGAGGGCGTGAGAGAAAATGGGTGAAAACTTAGAGAGAGGTTTTGGGGGAAAAAATTTGGGGTTTTTATGACAGTACCCTAGCGCCACCATTTGGGCTCATCTTGGGCCATTTTTGTCGGTATTTCTTCGCGGTTGTTGTGAATCGAAGAAAAGAGTCGACTCTAGGCGGTTTTGTAGTAGGAAGTTCTTTGTTTTTTAACATTCATTGAGATTGTATGAGGTAACTCTATATAACCCCAATCTTATAAGCTTTCCTCTTGATAGTGAATATATCTTTGCCATCTTGCCCGTGGACATAGCCCATCTTGAGTGAACTACGTATATGTGTGTATTCCTCTCTAATTTCATTTGTGTTGTGCTTGGATGATTTCCCATATCTCTTGATTTATTATTCTTATATTTTTCTCAATTATATTGCACTTGTTATTGCATCTTGAAAATGTTATTTGAGTGTTGAAATCTTAGGGGTGTAGTGCTTACTACATCTAGTGGGATTTGAGATTTCTCGATTTGCTCAAAAGGAGTGATTAGGTTATCCCGATTTTACAACAAGTGGTATCAGAACTCAAGGAATTAGTAGTATTTTTAGAGAAATGGCATCTCACAAGTTTGAGGTGGAGAAGTTTAATGGAAAAGATAATTTTGAAATTTAAAAATTAAAAATGCAAGATTCATTGTACATCAAGGGCAACATAAGGAATTACTTAGAAAAGATAAGAAATAGGTAAATATGACTGATGATGATTGGGGCGAACTCGATATGAAGGCACGGGCCACTATTCGCTTGTGTTTAGCGAATGAAGCTTTATTTAATATTGTTGGCAAAAAGATGGCAAAAGTTTTCTGATAAAAATTAGAAAGTTTGTACCAAACAAAATCTCTCACAAACCAAATTTTCTTAAAAAGAAAATTGTATTCCTTGAGAAGGAAAGAAGGTGCAAATGTGTCGCAACACTTGAATGAGTTTAAGAACGTCATTTGTCAACTTGAGAGTATTACTGCGAGAATGGACGATGAAAATAAGGCGGTCATCTTACTTTGTTCATTGCCGGAATCCTATGATAACCTTGTTACTGTAACTAAAGAAGATTCTCTTAATTTGGGCTCGGTGTGTAGTGCCCTACTTGCCGATGAATTTCGAAAGAAAACATCTTTGGGAAGTTCGGTAGAATCGAAGACGGAAGCTCTTGTTGCAAGAGGTTGATCGAATGAACGGGGTAATTCATCGAGGAATCATTTAAGAAGTAATTCATGATTTTGATCAAAATCAAGAGGGCTCAATTACAAGAATGTGTGTTGTCATTGTGGGAAGCCCGATCATATAAGGAAGAATTGTTTTAAAAGAAATGGAGTGAACTCTCACAAAACTCCTAATGTGGGAGGTGAAAAGCTATATGAATCCAAGAATGAAGCAAATCAAGTTGAAGAATCTACATCTGGGTTCATTAAAGATGAAGTATTGATGCCGACATATAATTCAATATTTTATCAAAATTGGATACTTGATAGTGGAGCTACCCATCACATGTACCTCTCATAGATCATGGTTTGACCCATATGAGTCATGTGAAGGAGGATCGGTATCCATAGGTAATAATTCCACTAGCAAGGTGGTTGGAATGGGTTCAGTTTGCCTAATGATGTTTGATGGGATTATTCGAGCAATTAAGGATGTTAGGCATGTGCCGAAACTAAAAAAGAGCTTGATTTTCCTCTCTTCTCAAGATTCGAAAGGCTATGAGTTCACCGGTCAAGGTGGAGTAATCAAAATATCAAAAGGGGCTCTAATTGTGATGAAAAGAGTCCTAGTTGGGAGCTTGTACAAGTTATTGGGAAGCATAATAATAAATAATGAAGTGAATTCTGTGGTCGAAGGTGAGGAAGTTTCATTTCGCCTATGGCATAAAAGATTGGGGCATATGAGTGATAAGGGTATGGAGGTCTTGATGAAGAGGAATTTTATTCCTACATTTCAAATTGATGGATCCGAATTTTGTGAGCATGTGTCTATGAGAAACAACATATACAACCTTTCAAGGCCGGCAAGCATACAAGGAAGTGCAAACTTGATTACACTCACTCAGATGTATGGAGCCCTTCACCAACTACATATTATGGAGGTGCATTATATTGTCTTTCATTTCTTGATGACTTCTCAAGAAAGGTATGGATCAAAACTCTCAAGTCCAAAAGTGATGTGTTTTGTGCACTCAAGAATTTTAAAGCCGAAGTTAAAAAATCTATGGGGCATCACATCAAAGTTATTCGGACCGATAATGGTGGAGAGTTGTATCAAAGGAGTTCGAAAATGTTTGCAAGGCCGAGGGAATTACTAGGCATTATACAAATGCCTACAATCTTCAACAAAATGATATGGCCAAGAGGATGAATCGACTTTGATGGAGCTGCGAGGTGCATGTTAAGCAATGCCGGCTTATAACAAGAATTATGGCGGAAGCCGTATCAATAAGTCGTTATCTTATCAACCGATCACCTTCGGTAGCATTAGGAAGCAAAATTCCTAATGAGGTATGGTATGGAGCTCTGAGTGACTACTCCCATTTAAATTTTTTTGGTTGTGATGCATATGCACTTATTCCAATTTGCCAAATAAACAAATTGGATCCAAGGTCAAAGAAGTGCATCTTTGTAGGTTATAGTAAGGGTATGAAAGGGTATCGGTTATGAGATCCAAGTACCCGAAAAATAATCACTAGCCGTGATGTGCATTTTGATGAATCTAAGGTATTGGTAAAGGGGGTGATGATAAATGACAATGGTCAAAAGTGCAACAAGAGAGCTAAGAATTTCAAAGCAACCCTGAAACGATTCCACCAAGTACAAATATGCCTTATGAGAATATACTCATTGATCATGATGAAGAACATAAAGAACTAGGAAGTCAAGATGAAGAACCATATGGCCATCATGATGAACTGGTATCTTTGGCACATAGGCGCTTTACTAAAGAAACTCGTCTACTCGGGTGGCACAAAGATTATGTGAATGCAAATACTTGCATGCTTTGATAACTGAAAATGAAGAGCCAACATCATTCTGTGAAGCCATCGATAGCAATGGTACCAAGCATTGGAAAAGAGCTATGGAATAAGAGATATTGGCCCTTCAAATAAATAAGACTTGGGATTTGGTGGAATTACCAAAAGGTAGAAAGGTCGTTGGTTGTAAATGGGAGTTCAAGATAAAGAAATGGTTTGATGGCAAGCTTGAAAGATATAGGGCAAGATTGGTAGCAAAAGGTTTTTTGCAAAAAGAAGGGATTGACTTTGATGAAATTTTTTACACCAATAGTCAAGTTAGTCTCAATTCACTTGCTGCTTAGTTTAGTTGCTACGCGTGATTTAGAGCTTAAGCAAATGGATGTAAAGATAACTTTTTTGAATGGAAAACTTGAAGAGGAAATGCACATGCAACAATCGAAAGGCTTCATAGAGAAGGGCAAAGAAGGACTTGTGTGCAAATTAAAGAAGACCTTGTCTGTGCTCATGCAAGCATCAAGACAATGGTATAGAACATTTGATATCTTCATGATGGGCCTTGGGTACACATAAAGTAAGTATGACCATTGCATCTATTTAAAGTTCTTTGATGATGGTACATACTTGATTTTAGTATTATTTACGGATGACATGCTTTTGGTATGCAAAGATAAGACAAAAATTGATGAGCTCAAAACTTCTTTGAGCAAAAGATTTGAGATGAAAGATCTCAAGCCGGCAAGACAAATCCTTGGGAGTGAAATTGAAAGGGATATAGACAAAACGGAATATTGTAATTATCTCAAAAGGGTTACATAGAAATGGTGCTTGAAAAATTTGGCATGAAAGATGCAAAGCCGGTGAAGACACCCTTAGTGCCTCACTTCAAATTGTCTGCAATGTAAAGTCCGAAGATAAAAGAAGAAAGAAAAAACATGACTAAAGTTCCTTATGCAAATGCAATTGGAAGTTTAATGTTTGTCATGGTATGTACACGACCGGATATCGTGCATGCGGTTGGAGTTCTAAGTCGGCTTATGACAAACCTCAGAAAGGTTCGTTGGGAAGCAACAAAATGGGTGTTTTGGTACTTGAGAAGTTCAACTAATTATGCAATCACATTTAGCAAGGGCTCAATCCCAATACAAGGTTTTGTGGATACAAATTTTGTCGATGATCGTGATAGAGGTAGGTCAACTACCGCATTTGTTTTTCGGTTTGCAAATGGACCAGTTAGTTGGATGTCAAGACTCCAAGACACAGTAGCATTGTCTACTACCGAAGCCAAATACATGGTGGCAATGGAAGCATCAAACGAAGTTGCGTGGCTTCAAGGTTGATAGGTGTGATGGGCATTATGTACAAGCCCATGGAACTATTTTGTGACAATATGAGTGTTATCCATTTGGCCAAGAACCCGGCTCACCACAGGAGGTCAAGGCATGTATTAGTTCAATATTATTATATCCGGCAAGTTGTTGAAGATGGAAGAGTTCGATTGGTCAAAATCAAGACCGAAGACAACCTTGCGGATATGCTTACAAAGACCGTCCAAGTAGAGAAGTTATAATGAAGCCTAACTTCTCTAGGCTTCAAGAAAGAAATGAAGTGATGGATTGGCAAGACAAGGTTGTGATTTTACATCGAGGTGGAGATTGTTGAGGCTTGATGCCAAATCACTACCCCATGTGGTATTATCCCTCTTCTTTTGGGCATTTTCAACATTTTGAATGGAGGCCTTTAAAAAGGGGTTATATATATAGAGAGAGAGACGTGCGGATGAGTGAGGCAGAGAAACGCAGGGGTCAATACTAAAAAAGGGAGCACGGGCATGAGAGAAAAGGGTGAAAACTTAAAGAGAGGTTTTGGGGGATAAAATTTGGGGTTTTTGAGACAAAACCCTAGTGCCACCATTTGGGCTCATCTTGGGCCGTTTTTGTCGGCATTTCTTCACTGATGTTGTGAATCGAAGAAATGAGTCGACTGTAGGTGGTTTTGTGGTAGGAAGTTCTTTGTTTTTTAGCATTCCTTGATATTATATGAGGTAACTCTACATAACCCAAATCTTCTTGATAGTGACTACATCTTTGCCGTCTTTGCCTATGGACGTAGCCCATCTTAGGTGAACCACGTATATGTGTGTGTCCCTATTTATTTTCATTTGTGTTGTGCTTGGATGATTTCCCATATTACTTGATTTATTGTTCTTATATTTTTCCCAATTATATTGCACTAGTTATTGCATCTTGGACATGTTATTTGAGTGTTGAAATCATAGGGGTTTAGTGCTTGCTACATCTAGTGGGATTTGAGATATCCCGATTTGCTCAAAAAAGATGATTGTGTTATCCCGATTTTACAACATTGCCAACCCTACCTACAACCCGTCTAACCTCTTTTTACTAAAACATGACTCCCATGTGCCCCCGGCTTTCACTGGCCCAAACACACCATATACTTTTTACTAAAACATGACTCCCATGTGCCCCCGGCTTTCACTGCCCCAAACACACCATATATACATGTAGAAAAATATACAAAATAGCCCATTTACTTTTGATAAGTCACAATTACGTTTATCCATAGGATTTGAATAAGGTGATTGTGAATGCGTCACTGACTGGTTCAAAATTCACAAACAATTTCTCAAACTTCTTAATACACTCCAAGCTATCCATCTTGCCATCGCATAGTTATGATCTCCTTGTAACAAGTGTAAATAGTCATAATATATATATTCCCACTACATATATGCATGAATTGTTCTAGGCATACCATCTTTGTTAAAAATAAAAATCACAAAGTTGTGAAGCCATGGCGTTTGAAGTCCACCCAAGTTATATATGGATCAAAAGAAAGGCCTGAAGAAGGAGTTAGGGTTCGGCTTGATGAACACCATTCTTAGGTAATCCTCTAACATCAATAGGTTTATGGGCAACAAAGTTGGTACTAATTTGGTCTTGGTCTAGAAAACAGAGTGAATAAAAAAAAAAGCAAAAACGATGTGCAAATTTTTTAAGGAAAATGGTCTGATAGCCCTCGAACGCTATGAAAATAAGTAAATCCTCACCTCATAAATCATCAAAAATTACAAGCCAAGCATGATAAACTTTTACATCAATCATATCGACTTGAACATTATGGTTGTGAAAAAAAAAAAGGATTTCAAATTCGAAAAATATTGTGTATTATATAACAAATTATCTAGACCATCTATTTTGCTTTAAAAATAAGTGAACAAATTTGCAAGATCTGTACTATTTTTTTAGTCTCAATTTTTATTGTCGGTGTTGGAAATTGATTTTGGAGCCATCATAGAGATTTACGTCATCGAGAGCACTCTCCGGTGGATTTGAGGTGAGTTCATAAAGCCTACGCTTAATAGAAATCTCATCAATTGTTTAAAAAAGACGTGATTATTTTATATTCATCTTAAGAAATCAAAATTAAAATAACAAGCGCGCATGTATAATTAATTTTAAATAGAAAATATTCTTCAAGATATTCAATTTTGAGACAAATTGACATTTTTCTCAATTGTTTACTATAATTGGTTATTTTAATCAAACTTTAATGTTTTAATTTGTATTTCTTAAACATCATAGATTTTTTTAGTTCATTTCTTTGACATAAATTTTGTATTGAGTACTGTTGTTTTGATCAATGTCATCATGTTTGCTTTGGAGGCCTCTATATTATATACCTAAAAAGAGAAGTGCTTCAATGCTTCGATTTATATCAGGAAACTCTTCTGATGTACTTTACAAAAATTTCAAAAATAAAAATAATCTCAAATTGTTGGGGACCAAAGAAGGTTCGAGAAAGAAAGCCTCTTCAAGAAGGAAATCAAAAGAAGGAAGCAAAGAGAGAGATTTTTTGAAAGAGAAAAAGAGAAAAGAGTGACCGGTGATCTCGATCCATGGGGTGATTTGGGAGATCAATATTCTTTTACTATCAATTCTTGTCAAATATTAGCTTGAAAGCATGCCTCATCTATGGACAGATGTATTAACATTATGAACTATATTCATTCAGCATAGTAGAATGCAAGTATGTTTCTTTTTTGGGTAATTCAGTGCGGATGACATGTGTCTATCCGTTTTTTAATTAATTTGTGGTTCTTGAAGCTATTAATGAGAATGAAAGCCACGTCATGCAATTGAAGTATGTGGTGTACTAACACCACGGCCTCAGCCCTTTTCCTAGAGCATAAGTCATGATAGAGCAAATATGTGGTTTTGGCTCAGTAAATGATGTGACAATATTCTTCTGAAGTCGTGCTTCTTGAGCTTCTTGGCAAAATACTGGAGTCAAAAGCCTCAATTTTGCAGGTGGTCTCAGATTCTAGGAGACGGGCAGTGTGGGACATCAAATTGTGATCCAAGGCGAGAATGAAAATATAGCTTAGTATGCGGCTTTGCTAGAAATATTAAGTTCTTTCTACTGCCCAACCAAGGGTGGTGAATGTGTTTGGGAATTAATTCGAGAGGGAGTTTCCTCGGTGAAGCCTCTATAATTTAAAGGATTGTATACAATGAGGCCAATTATCTTTGTTGCAAAGAGGTCAGGCATTAGATATTAAATTGGATGGCTTAGGTGTGTCACAAAGTTCAATATTTTTTTTTTTTCAACTTTGAGACTAGTCAATGAAGCACTCACAAGCACCGGATCTGAAATCTGACAGATAGCTGGTGATTGTGGCCTTCTTGCATTAAAAGTAACTACTCTCTTTTTATATACCTGTCTATAATTTAATATCAATAGATAGCCAAATCCAAATGGATCAAGCAGAAGCCTGGATATTGCTGACCCCTCAGATCTCAAGCGTTTGCATGGGTTTGAATTCGCAGAAAAACTACAACCATTGATCATCTGAGGAAAAGGGGAA
The DNA here is from genome assembly GCF_000471905.2 of Amborella trichopoda. Next base: position 204,391 of record NW_006499867.1, on the reverse strand, counting down.
TGATCCTTTCATATATTTTTCTATTGTTCAAGAGCGATGAAGAAACCTATGCATATAGTTGCTACATTGCCCTTTTGTTTACCCCTTATGGAGCCTGCTGTTTAACACACTTGAATTTAGCTGGGCATCTCCTAAGTCTATAAAACTGCATATTCTTCAATGGAGGCATTCCCATTTGCAAAGGGGGGAGGTTTGCTTGTGGAGAATTGCTTTGACCACCATAATTTGGGTTGTAAGGAAAGAAGGAATAATAGTGCTTTTGAAAGCAAAGTCCAAGCTATTTAGACTACCATGTTCTTTTGTGCCTTGCCTAGAAGGACTTCAAAGGGGTGTTAAAAAAAAGTTATGAAAATAAATGTATTCACTTATTTTTATTAAATATATAATTCTTAGATGAAAATATAAAATTACAAACAAAAAATATGTTGCACTCCTAATATTATTATTTATACTAAATATATATTTAAGTAAATATCAATTTATTACTATTTGACTAGTTAGTACTTGTAGGAGGAGGTAGTAGTAGTATTACATATAAATATTATAATTGTATTAACATAGTGCCATACCACAGTACTAAGACTAATATAATATTATCATAAAAATAAAATATTATAATAAAATAGATAATATTTTAGTATTAATATAATCTAGTAATAATACATTAAGATAACTAGCAAAATACACATACCATTATGTGTATTTTAGAAGGAAAATGCATTATTATTATTATTATTATTATTATTATCATTATTATTTTATTTTTTATAGTATTATAATAAAAATTATTAATTTTAAAGACATACCCTAACCCAAAAACTCTAATTTAAGAGAAAAGCCTATGTCTAGAAATCCTATTCCAATATAAATGCTAAATTCATAGATAAACCTAAATATTGTCCATCTCTCATAAACGGTAATTTTTGCAAGATTATGATGTCATTTAAAAGTTTTTGTAAAACTTTCTATCTCATTAAAAACAGACTAAACAGACTAAACATCCTATTAATTTGAAAATTATTTTTCATTAAAAACTCATTCTTAATTTGACGATTATCTTCCAAAGCATTATTTCAAGCCTTTTAGAAAAATATTCACATTTAATAGCACAGTAAATATCATCATCTTCAAAACCTTTTTCCAACTATTTGAAATTAACTACATGAATCTTGGTCTACTATTCTGCTTTATCAAGAGCACTCTCTGTAAGGCCATAAGTCTCCATATTTTTTCTCACTACTTCCAACTATGTCTTTTTGGGCCTACTTTTTACCATTTTCTAACCCTCCACTTGAATCAATTTGCATCTTCTAATAGGTGCTGAAAAGTAGAACCTATTAATTTTAATAATAACCATAAATCCTGTTAATTTCAACGTATATGCGTAAAAACATTCATACAGAGAGTGAGAGAGAGAGAAGCCCAAAAATTGTAGTTTTTTAAAACAAAAATTATTAATTTCAAAAACATACCCTAAACCAAAAGCTCTAGTTTAAGAGAAAACCTTGTTTCAAATAATCATATTAAAAAATAAATGCTACATTTCGATATAAATATAAATATTGTAAACATCTCATAAGCTGTAATTTTTACAAGATTATGGCGCGGTTTAAAAGCTTTACTAAAGCCTTTACCTTATAGAAAAATATTAAATTGAACACCTTGTTGATTTCATGATTGTCTTCCCTTAAAAAAACTACTTCTTATAGTAAAAATAAAAAAATCTATATATGAGAAAAAAATACTTGATAATCACACAACACTACATCTAACAAAATAATTTCTATCTTTGATATCATCTCTTAAAAGACAAATATTATGTTGTAGTGTTTTCATAAAAATACCGCATGTTATACTAGGAAATTTGTAAATGATAAACAAATATTAAAAAGTACCTGATTGTATCAATTTTCTCTTTCCAATCTTCTTACCAATCTCTTTCAATTTGATTGATCTTTTTTGTTTCTCTCATTTTTATGATCCGTGTCATTGGATTTTTTCATCCAGTCTTCTTTCTAATCTCTTTCAATTTGATTGATCTTTTTTTATTTCTCTCATTTTTATGATCCGTGCCATTGGATTTTTTCAATAAACCTTTGGACTCTCTCACCCCTTCATTATCTCTCTCGTATATTAGGGGCATGCTTCGTCTTCTTCCCAACCCCATTCACCATGTCTAAATCCCCCCAAATGCAATTCCCTCTCTCTCTCTTAGATGTAGTTAATAGGCACGCAGTCTCTCTCTATCTCTCTCCATCTTGGGTGCTTTTTTACGTTATCTTTAAAAAGATACACAGTGCCTCATGCAATCCCTCTCAAAAAAGAACATAATCCCTTTCGCAATGATACATTTAAAAGACATGTAACATATATCTCTCTCTTTCTCTCTCTCTGATATTTATCTTTATCTTTAAAAACACAAAATTTCGCTCTCCTACAAACAATTTTGACGTATTTAAAAAAGAGACCTATGCATAAAATTAGAACATTTAGGGGACACTATTTAAATACTGCTGAAATAAAAAGATAATTAACATTAATTTCATGTGACTAATTATTTAACTAAATAAGTTGCTCTGTTACAAATAGTAACTTATAATTAATGATAAATTATATTATATTATCAATTAAATATTTAAAAATTTGATATTTTAAAATTGTCCTCATAAAATGAAATTATTCTAATTGTGATTTTTTCAAAAAATATAGCATTTTATAAGAAATTTTCTTTTTCAAAAAATATAGCATTTTATAAGAAATTTTCACCTTTAAATAAACTATTGATGTCTTTATCAAACCTTCAAAATAGGTGAAGTTGGTTTTGACCATTGAATGCAGTGCTCAAATTTAATATGCACATGTGGTTAGTCTAGGATTAAATTTAGGCAATTTTAGTAGGTTTATGGGGCTAAACTAAGGGAAACCAACAAGTTTATACGGCCAAACAACTCTATCTACATACCATGACCTTTCCTCGAGGTGTTCCCAACTCTATCTACATACCAAAACCCTTTCCTCGAGGTGTTCACAAAAGAGTTTATGTATTTGTCAAATAATTTCAAAGCCCTAGTTTCATTGCATAATCCTTGTATTTTGATTAATCCAATAACTCACAAATCCTAAGATCATATTTGTAATGTTCAAATTGAAAAAGATTGTGGGCTTAACAAAGAATTCATCTTAGCCTATTTCAAAACTCTATTTCAAAATTCGAGGACGAATTTTCTCTAATTAAAAGAGACTAATGCAAAAAAAGCTAGCTCTTATTTTAAATTCTTCTTGTTTAATTTTAAGAAGGTACGTTTGGAATTTTTTTGGAGTATTTTTTGAAATTTTAAATTTTTTAAAAATATTTTAGGATTTTTAAATATTTTTTAGATTTTAGGAATTGTTTAGAAAAGTAGTTGAGATATTTATAAAATATTTTGTTTTATATCAAGGGCAAAAAATATCATTATAAACTTTGTTTTAATTAGGACCTCTATTTATACTAGAAGTAGAGTTTCTTGAGTTCTATGTAAGGTCTAAGAGAGATTTGAGTTACTACTTAGAAATTTCCTTGACATGTTGTGAATCCGGCAGAGCCATTGAAGCTAGGTATTGTTACCTTTTTTTAATTTTCTAATAAGTATATTATTTGATTTTCTTCCCCACAAAATTCTTTCCATATCGGTCAACTTTTTCATCTGAATGAAGCCCCCGAATTAACCACTAAAAATGATGCTATTATCAATTTATTCATAGTACTAATATACATGAACATTGTCTTGATATAGTACAATTGATGAACTTGGGAATCCATGTTTTACCATACTGGGTAAGCCAAGGATACGAACCTGAGAACTAAAGTACGAAGGCAAAAAGAATATGACGAATAGGTTTTGGCCCTCAGTCCCATGTACCTTGAAACCCTCGACCCGTGTTGGGAACTGCTCGATATCTTCACAAGTGATCTAGTTCCCTTTATCCAGTGTATAAGTTAGATCTGTTTTGGTCAATGAAACTATATAGGAACCAAGTATATGAACTTCATTTATCGATCTTCCCTTCGAACACGGTTGGGATCAGAAATCATGTCCATCATTATCTTTTCTGGCAAATCCTCCCAGCTTGTGAAATTTTTCAGGTCAACCTGCAAACAGCCCAAATTGCATTGAGTACATAAAAATATGAATATGGCTAATTAACGAACCCCACATAAAAATAGAATTATACATCCTAATTCTCTAAAACTCTTCCAAATTTGCGCCAACGATAATGATCAGAACAAGGTGCAAAAAGTTAGCAAAAAAGGCCACACACCATCATTGTTGAATAACGCTATACTAGGAAAAGAGCCCAGGCTTAATTAGTTAGCGTTTGATGATTTGCCCAAAGCTACGTCCTAGGCTCAATTCCTACTAAGGGTAGGAGCCCTCTTCCCACTGACTCACCCAAAAAAAATAATGCTATATTGGGCATAATGCCCAGAGTCTAGAAAATAACATGTTACTTCTCATATAACAGCCCAAGCAATTGCTGGTAAATGAAAATAACGCATTCTTGAACCTCAGTTGTTTGGCAGAAAGATCAAATTGAGGATGCTAACCTTGCGCCTCTGTTCTGCAAAAAGTTGTTCCCTTTGCTTGTATGAATCCTGCACCTCTCTTGCAACTTTTCCGCCCAAGCCCCACACTTCCACCTCTAGAATAGATGCCTCAACTGATAAAAACCCCTATATGATGACTACATTAGAGACCCAAAATGAACCCATGAGTTAAGAACTAACACAAAACAGCTCACACTTTCATCCCTTATTGAAACATCAGCTGTTTGGAGATTAAACTGTTCTTTTCTAAGATGTTCTGTTCAATGCCAAGTTCCAAAGCCTTACCTGATTAGCAATGAGAGAACCTGGCTTATAAGTTTTGTCCCCTGCATGATGCCGCACGGTAATTCTGGAGAAATCCTCATCAAGCACAACTCTCTCATTTCCAATACTCTCCCCAAATGCAATCCCAACTGGCTTTGGATGAGCTTCATATACTTTCTAGTGGGATGCAAATGGCTGTATACAAAGTTCTTCTCTTTTCCTGTTACATTAATATGCGGGTCCATGTCATTGGATATTCATCGAGAAAATGTCACAAGTCAATATGGTTGTATATGGAGAAGGAGCAAATACACGAAACATTGGGCTGATAGCATAGAGACATCCATTACTTCCATAGTAAACATCTTTATTTTCAAAACCCTGATAAATGAGGACCCCAATGATCCATTGTCCAACACCATGATGACTTTGGGAGCCTGAACTTGCAGATATCAGCATCAAAAGTGGTCCATGGTAACCTTCTACTTTAGCCCAGAATCTGTTCATTCCCTTACCATCCAAACAAGACCTGCAAGAACATGGCTAACATTGCAACTTGCAGTGAGAAAGTATAAACTCACCCATATAAAGATATGCAGACTAATAGCAATAACTTAAATATGGCAGCACAAACTCAATGATAATCATGTTAAAATCAGACTCATGCTTCTGCTTCTTCAGCATCTCCCTCCCTCCATCCGCCCCTCCCACACTAAATGATGCTATCATTACAGTATAAGATGTTTGCATAAGCAATAGTACACTCCATTTCAAACTACCATTGAGTTCAACAAGCAGCCATTTGCAAACATGGAATGATGGTGGTCTTTGTCAACTCCATTTGTAAGGAAATTAGAACATGCGGAGAAGGAGGCGGTTGAAGAGAAATGCCTCAGGAATTACTCTAAATAATTGTTAATTCACTTCTTGCATTCAATGTGCTTATGAAACACAAAATTGGTCTTTTTCAACAGCATTTATATTGTTGGAGATTCGAAACAATCCTCAAGTCATGTGCTAAACTTTGAAAGCACCATGTGAAGTTACATCAGATCAGTTTGAAAGTGCCCCTGAAATGAAGGTTACTCTAGGTGGCTCAGATTTTACAAATTCCATATGAGGCCAACAAATTTTCACCCTTCAACCCTATCAACAAAGACCTCATTTCTTTTAACTGAGCAATCGGATTCCTCCTTAATATTGTGTATTTGTTCTGAAGGGAGCCAGTTTTCCATATTGTTTTATAATGCTTTTTTTCCCCCTAATACTTCGCAGCAATTACTAGAAAAGCTTAAAAAATAGAAAAATAGTGTGCACATATAAAAATATGGTATTTTGATGTCTCCAATCCATTCATTCCCTGGACACTCTGTCTTTATCTTATTGGGTTTCTCATTAATTGGCCCCTCATGGGACAGGATGAATGTAGATGACATAATGGTATCCAGCACATTGTTGATCACCTAGGTTCTGGACCTTCCTCAGGCCATGACGTAACATTAAAGCAGCATCCCTTAACTACTTCAATTTTCAAACGCCTCAACTTATTGTATAGACCCTGTTCATTATAGAAATACAATGTTCAACAAATTAAAAAATGAGAAAGCGAACCTATAAAGGAGTTGCTGACATGTTCCAACACCCCTTTCAGGAAAACAGCATGTCTTTAGAAGCTCCTCAATCGAAAAGTCTCTCAAGGAAAGAGAAATAGCCCAGGCCCTTCCACATGTCAAAAGATGTCTATTTCGTGTATTGGCAGAGGATAAATCACCAACTGATCGAGAAGAAGGCTCAGAAACATCCTGTTCACATTTATTGGACTCCTGTTTGTGTGTATCAATCACAGTCATCACAAATTATTTGCTAGAATATGTTGAACCACTACATCTTAAATGTATGAAACAACTAATTTATGAAACAACTAATTTATAGAAGGTCAATAACATACAGATGTCATTCGACATGATTGCTAAAGAAGAAAATTTACACAACTTAAACATGCACAGATAGAGTGAAAAAAGGAAACAAAACCTGCTCTTACATATGTATTTATAGGTGTGCAGGTGTGCTTATGTATGTTTTCGAAGACAGAGACCCTAATGGTGAATTCTGCACAAATAATCAACATTTTTAAGTGAACCTATCATTCTGGCGCAAAACATTTTGGGTCAGGCCAATTTCTGTCTTGTCCCTGAAAATGACCAAACAATTACACAGCAAGTAATGACATTCAGCTTATATGTTGAATGTCAGCCCCATCTACAGAAGATATTTTGTCATTGTGCCTGATAATCATGGAGATTTTCTTACCCAAATACTTTTAGGGAACAAGAAATAGAGATTTGGAGTTTTTTAGAGAGAACTTTTTAGGAAGTTCTCTCTAAAAAAGTGGAGAACATTTGCAAAGTCCACTGTTAGACATCTGTAGGTTAGAAAACCTGAATATATGTACAGATGCACATGAAATAAGGTCAAAAAAAGAGTTAACAAAATATTGCAAACATAAGTAATCATGCAATTAATATCACATGAAATAGAGATTTGGAGTTTCCCATCAGTATCAGAAAATATCAACCATATCCATGTAACCTCAGAAAAAGCGGACAACACAAAAGTACAACTTATATATTCATTTTCTGTGCAGTCTATTTATTCCAATTGAATCTTAGGATGTCGATATTATATCCAGCTCACATTTTTCTATGGCAAATAACTGATATATACTTTCCCAGAAAGCTTTTTGTTCCCATTGTGAAGTATAGATCTCCTGAATCTACTTTCAACTAAAAGCCTTACAAAACAAGTACTCAACCATAGATTGCGAACAAGACCAAAAGCCAGTTATTTCATGAGATCGAAGGCTATATATCCATGGTGTATACATTTATTAATATTCCAATATGATCAAGAACGGGAGAAGGAACTAAGGCCTCCTGGTATTGTGATTCAAATACCCATCAAAGGTATTTGACGTATAAAGAGTATTCTTGCCTATTTTGACAATCCCCGACACAGAAGAAGCAGTTCAGGAATTGCCAAATATAGGACTATAGAAGTCGATTCAATAATAAAAAAATAAGATTTAATTCAATATCGAAAGACGAGAGTTTGGACCAAAATACCAAATCCAAATCAAAGTAAATCGATTTTTTTTCATTCCTGAAGAAGTGCATATGAACATTCAGCAAAAGAATGAGAATTGTACCTCATGGATAGAACTCAATCTTTGAAGCCTGTCATGGACATACCGACCAAGGCAGTTTGCAAGACCAGGAACTGTTGCCAGAGCCCACAAATGAAACTTTCCAATGGAAATCTGATCAGTACAAACTGAGACATCTTTACCCAAGATGTCCATATCACTGCCAATCTCACTGCATGACACCATGACTGAGAACACCAAATGGTTTATCTCTGGTAGAACCAAAGCAGCTTTGCCATTTTGTTCATCGCAAAACCTCAAAATCCATGGGCTATGTGCCATTATCCAACACATCCAAAGAAGCATATGCATATCAGCAGTTGTGAGAGACCCACTTACTTTACCATCAATGGAATCATCAAATAAAATTTCTGGCTTTGGAAGCATGTCAACCTTTGCACAAGTTTTGGAATACAGCTTGCACAACATGTTCAAAGAAACAGATGCAGGGTTTCTTCCACAACACCTAACAAAACCTCTCAAAAACTCAAACGATGAAATTTCTTCATTCTCTGTCTTGAAAAACTGGTCAATGACAGATGCACCCAGATTCTCCAATAACTTTGGAAAAGATTCAGGTATCGCAGATTCCTCTGATTCTAGTTTTGTACTCTGAATATAGAAGCACTCCTGGAACAAAACCAAACCAATATGAAGACCGAGATTAACAAAAAAAATCTATTGGTAAGAACAGAGATAAATTTTTCCAATTACCAAATGTTATAGTGTATTTATCAATAATACTAACATCATAAAAATAATCAGATCACTTTGTTTCGTCTTTTATCAATAGAAACACAATATGAAAACAAATGCATACTAACGTACAGTTCAGCTGCATCCCAAGTGATCCACCAAGGTGGACTACACATGCAACAGATCCACCAGCATGCCAATATCATACGTAAGTCATAAGATTTTGAATGATCTAAAAAGACACCTTTTTTTATCTTAATCGGATATCTAGAGGACAAATTGACCTAACATAGACATGTCTAGAGAATAGTGACTGCCAATCCAAGTCTTATTACCGCTCCTACAACCGTCTTCAAGTCTAGAGTATAGAAACATATACATTGGGACTGATAAACAAAAAAAGATATCATAAAGCATGAAATAGGCAATGGAAAGTTCTGGCTATCCTTAAGATATAATGCTAACTAAAAATCTGTATATTCTCCCCATCAATTAGTGATTAAACTTAATAAAACTCAGTGACTTGGACTCAGACTTGCCCAAGTCAATTGGACCTGGAAGGGTGCTTGATCTGGCTCCAAAACTTTGGGACTCGTTCGGGTCTCACTGAGTCAGGGTTCCTTTTATGTAAGTACCACAGAGACTTGAGGCTGAGCAGGACTGCTGACTCGGGATGGGGACACGGGCAAGTCCGAACCCGAGTACATGTTTTAAATCACTTGATGATACACAGTGATAAGAAAATTAAGAAGGCAGTACTAATGGAAATTGGAAATCCCAAAGACATTGAACTTGAGAACATTGGGTATGTAAAATTACTATGGTGTTAAAATGAACACTCTGGGCAGATAACCCATTCTTTTGTCTTTTCTTTTTCTTTTTTTTTTTGGTAATCGAGTGTATTGTATTAATATCATACATATTGCATTTAGTTTTAATGTTTACAAAGTGGTGACTCGCAGAACCTTTTTACTCCAACAGTGCCTGACAAAATTTTAGGAACTGGGGACAGAAAGGAAGTCAGATCAGAGAAGGAGAGAGAGCAAGCTTGTGAGACTACAGCACGAGATGAAGAGAAAGGGTAGGAGGAGGGGGAGGACAAAAACGATAGGGAAGGGGTAAGGTATGGGAGCTCTAGGAAGAGCTTCTCAAAGTAGCCAATGCTTCAATGTGTGATTCTGCACCTGGCTTAGCTAGATTATCAGCAGACTGATTTGCTTTTCTCCCAATAAGCCTGAAAACAACTTTGAGGGCCCGATGATAGTGAAACTTTGTTCGAAAAGTAGTTAAGCCTCATAGGGCAGGGGATGCTTTGGAGGCCCACCTACTAACATTTTCTGAATGCCCTTCCACTGTAGGGTTAGGACCCCAATAGTTGTTCTGGAGCTTCAGTACGTCCTGGGGCTATTGCTTCAGTGGTCATTAAGCATGCTTCCCCTCTCGGCATTAAGCACGTCTCCCCTCTCGGCATTAAGCCTACCTCCCCTCTCAAACTAGAATAACAAAGAAGTGATTGAGCCAAGCTGTCTCAAAAGACATCCCTGTTACCGGCATGCCCTGGTTTGCAGAGAGAAGAACTGTCAAAATTTAATCTAATCATTCGGTTTGTGGAGGGAACCACAAGCACGCTCTGGAGAGCACCATCGCAGGTTGAGCTAATAATGGCTTTCCAGTTGGTGATGAAGTCCACTTGAGACCATGAACAGAAATCTTTCCTACTTCGGGCCCAAAGAAATTCCACAAATTTCCTGATACGATCCTTAACTCTTGCTACCGTGCAGATTTTACCCATGAACGTACTATCATTTTGCTCCAGCCATATTTGTTGAAAGAAAATTGTGGAGTAAAACCCTCACAGCATTCAAATAAATGGAAATACAGTCACGGGAGTCTAGATACAGGAATTAGAATCGATAAAAAGATACCTCCATTTAAATTACAAATATTCTACATAAATGACTGCCATATTTACATATTGGTTCTTAAAAGATACCTCCATTTAAATTACAAATATTCTACATAAATGGGTTCCATATTTACATATTGCTTCTGAACAGGAGGTTATGTTGCTTCCAATTTTAAAAACAATATTATGGTTAATGTGGGAGTTTAGCGCAGGTTGATATTTCCAACAAGTCATCTACCTCTTATATAAGAATGTATGCATAACTGGTGCTAATGGAAAGATCAACTTTCATTTTGTGGATTAATGGTAGAGAAAATTGGCAGTTATTGATGATGGGCATTTACTCGGGTATGGTTAATCTTCACTGTTCATCATCAAAAATAAAAAGCGAATATTGCTGTGGTGTTTCTTACTATATGGTATGCTAATGAAACAGAGCAGTATCTCCATATTAGCCTCCGTTCTCATATTAATGAAGTGCCAACTTACACAATCACCGGACCTTGCTCAACTGTCATAGAATTTTGAGATGCGACCAGAAATATTACTCTCTTTTTTTGCTAAAGGGAGCAAAACCTAAAGTTATATCGTATTGACGCTGATTTCAGCTTACTTCACCCGCAATTCAACTATAATTCACACTAAAACAAACTAAGAAAGACGAAAATCTACATGAGCATAAGGCTGAAATTGGAACAAGATTTTGGTTTGCATAACCAAAATTTTGGTCTCAGATTCATCCTATAATTCAATCATCTCAAAAGAGATATTGGGAGAGAGATATTGGGCGTGATAAGAGTTACAGCCTTACAGGTTTATCCTGTGTCCCATACTGTCATAGACATTTTTTTCAATACCAGAAACCTTAACCTCTGTTTTTTCTTTTCAAATGAACATGAACCTCTGTTTTAAGTTATCCTATATTTATTCTTCCAAAAACACCCAACTGTCTTCTTAGTCATAATTCCAAAAGCCTAAAGGGAAACTGCAGGATAAAAGCACTCCTTCAATTATAAAATATATAAAAGAAGCAGGAACACATGTTAAAGAATGCCAAATCGCCTACAGCTGAAAGAGCATCATGGATCTGAACTTACTACCGGTAATCACATTCCCTTTTAGTGAATGGAAGATAAAAACCAGTAACATTTTAATGGTGGACACAGGTATACAACAATGTGATCTAACACCAAAGAAACACCGTGAAACCAGGAATATAACACCATGGATTACCCAGATAAGACAGTTTAAAAAAAAAACAAAACAAAAAGAACAAAATTCACTAAAATCACATTTCTCATATCTTATTAGTCTGAAAGACTTACTAGATCATCCAAAATACACCAAAAGAGATTGGATAATCAAGGCTACTGGTGTGAGCTTTTCCTGCTACTATCACGTTCAAATTCCCATAGTCTCCCAACACAAAACAAATAAATAAATAAAGCAAAATGATCATCTCCTAACTGTTTGAATATACTCTTGATTTCACTGTGAAAAAAATGTAAGGGACAACTAGGCATGATAATTCAACTTTCGAAGACATGAGGCAATTCAGTGGCAAATTTACGGAATCTGATAAAATAGCCATAACAATTAGGGCTTTTACCCGGAGGGTTTTGATGGGAATGGTGTTAGTCTGAGGATTGGAAAGCTTGGTAAAGGCTTTCTGAAGCATGGGAAGGCAGCCGGTGGCCATGGCTAGGGTTTCTGCCTCCTTTTCTTCTTGTGAAACCTGGTGTGAAGACGAAGAAGCTCCCATTTTCGCTTTCCTGAAAATGCGATGAAAACTGCAGAGAACAAACTTGGCGTCTGAACTAGGGAGAAATGTGCTTACTGCATGCCTTCTGTAGTTCCGGAACCAGACACATGTAAGAGAAAAAGAGACAGTTAGGAGGTTCTACTTTCACCGACGTTTAAAAAACTGATCGGTGATCCAGATCCCCTATCAGGTAAACTAATGTGCATCCGTGGACCGGCGGTCCGGATCAACGAGTGAATAGGCCAATAATAAATAAATAATAAAATAAAAATTGAAAATATGTTCGGGGTAAGAATCAATATATTTTTACTAATTTTTGTTCTGGATTGAACGATTCTGATCCAAATCAATATTTTTCTAATTTTCAATAAAAACTACGAACCCCAACAAATATACTAGGTGTTAACCTTGAATTACATTTGGGATGTGCATATTGTTAGGCAATGACCATTACAAAGATGTTTGAAATAAATTGTAGGCGTGTTATTTACGATTTTATCTTCTTTGAATGTTATTTTTATTACTTCGAATATTTATTGAAAATCACTTGTTTATAACTGGAAACAGCTAAAATTAACAAAAAATTGTTACCAAAATTAAATAATTAAATAATATATTTTTTATAATACAAGGTGTGAACTAAGCAGCCAACCATATAATATTATCCTGACTATAAAAGTGAGGTGCATCTTGAAAATTCATCAAAATAGTTGTTTTGATGTTTGAAAACATTATAATTCATCACCTCAATTTTGACATGTATGGATATTAGTGCATCTTGTAATATATTTTTTAAACAATTTATTTTCAAGATTTTTAAGTGTTTATAAATCTATTAAATCACGCACAATTTTTTAAACTTTAAATTTTATAATTAATAAGGGAGACAGATTTTCAGACCAAAATAAAAGCTTTGTACATTAGAACTCATCTTCTAGATGGGTTTAGAGGTGTACTTTAATTTCTTAAGGTATACATCTTATATAAACCACACCAGATCTTGGGACTGTATGATAGATTTTTTCTAAACAGACTGTCTGCCCTCACAAGAGCACTTTATCAGGATTTTTTTTTTGTTCTCGTAGTATTGTCATGACTCATGATATTGTAGCTCTTTTAATCTAGTAGTCAAGCAATATAGAAGTAACCAAAAAAAACAGTTAAATTTAGAGGTGCATTTTGATTATTTAATGTTGCAACTTTATATAAACCATATCCATTTTCTTTCACTAAAAACACATATTTAAGAAGATTTTTTTAGTTCACAATTTTGGGAACCATATAAGATTTACAGTATGATTATTTTTACAATACAAAAATTTTTAATTTTGATTTTTGTGACACTTATATCTAGCCCTGCAAAATACTACCTCTATTCAATATTGAGGCATTAATTTTTTTAAGTGCTTTATTTCAAAAAATCTTTTTGCTAATCTCAAAATTTGAGGTCCAAACAATATCCCTAGAGTAATAGTATACTCCCACATAAAAGAATATTTTGGGAAAGAGAATAATGTAGTGGAGACCCTTTTTGGATTTTTTAACAGGGGAAAAAGTTTAAATAGAGCTGAGGCTCTAAACAGTCAAATTAGCGCATACTGAAAAACTTTTATCAGAAAAGATTGTTTTGATGCTTAAATATCTTCAAATTGATCATCTCGACATCAAGATACATGGACATGAGAAAAAAATGGATTTCAAGTTTTAAAAATAGTGTATTTTGTAATACAATTTTGGACCATCAATTTTCAAGATTTTCAAGTTTTCATAGACCTGTCGATCTACATTATTTTTAAGCTTTCAACTTCACAAATAAAGATGAAAATATATTTTAGGGCTATCACTAAGATTTCTAGTATTGAAATCTTATTTCTTGATACTATTTGAAAGTAGGCTCTAATTTGATTGTTTAGAGTAGGGCTCTATACAAATCACCCCCTTTTCGAAAATGACAGTACTACGAGATAATTAAGCCTTAAAAAAACTATTTATATATTATTTTTCAAAGTTTGTTGTCCTTTGGCTAGATGAAGAGACAGCGTCTGTTCATTCAAACAGTAGACACGCTGGAAACGAAAAGTATGGTCCCTAGCGACTCATAGCGTGTCCATTTTTTTAAAACCAATTGCTTGCCTTTGGAACTGGAAAAATAATTATGCTTGCGGCCAATGACTGGAAACACGAATATCCGTGGTTTAGAGTGCTTATCCCACGGATTTATGTGCGGTATAGTTTTTAAAAATGTTAGAAAATTATTTATTTTTAATACGAGAAGGTCATGTCGGATAGATTTTAAACCTACTTATCATAAGAGTATCATTGACTAAATTCAAAATTTAAAAAAAGAAGTTTAAACTTTATGAGATCCCATGCCATCAAATTGACAAGCAGTAATTGAAACATCCTTATAACAACTATAAATGGTCTAATAGTATATAATTCTATATAAAATAAAATAAAAGAAAGTAATTAGGGACACTTAGGGACCTAAAAAAATATTATACAGATTTAAAATATAAAAAGTATTCGGTTCATCGGCCGACTCACCTATTGATGCGCATCCCCCTTCATAATCCATATAAAATATAGGTTTTGGATCTAAAAGTTCAGGGTTTGCTAATCTCAATTGTGGTGATAGTCTTTAATCTTGAATTTTCTTTATGAAAAATAAAAATAATATTTTTTATTCTTTTTTTTCAACCATGAATTTTAGAGGAGGCACCTTTTCTTTTTTTTTTTTATGTCCATCTTAGAGATGGATCGTTTGATGCGCAAATGGACTCACAGATCTCAATGAGTTGTTGTCATAATAACAAATGGACCCACAGATCTTAATGAGTTGTTGTCATAATAACCGTGTCAATGAAAAACTCGGGTTTTAGGGGGAGATTGGGCCAATTTTTTCCCCGGACTCGTTGTGATTTTTAGTCTGTGGCGATTTTCTATCCACATCATGGAGTTTTCAAATTTTACTTCGGACAAAAACAAAGAACAAATGCATTTGGTCGATCGCCATGCACCACTCTTAATGTGGAACGCACAACACATATGTCCTCTAAACATTCTTTCTTTTCTTCTTTGTTTTTTAACGACCGGGTGACTCTTGTTAAGTTATCTCAAATATATTTATTTCAAATCATTTTTTTTTTATTTTGCCACTCATCCATCTCAACATCTTCATCTAAGTTACATTCATCCTATGGATATATTGTTTCTTGGCCACCCAACATTCTGCCTCATAAAGTAACATTGATCTCATAGTTGTCCTATAGAACTTCCCCTTCAACTTTATTGGTATGCCGCGATCAAATAAAAATCTAGTTGCACATTTGCAAAAAACAATATAATACATTGTAATTTCAAGTTTCGATATTCTCCAAAGTGAATTTTAATTGCCAATTTGAACAAGTAGATTTCAAATTTTATTTAGAGAAGCCACTTCGAACACAATCTATTCAAGGGGAAACGAGAAAAAATAAATAAATAAATAAAAATAAATATATATATATATATATATATATATATATATATATTGGTTAGGGGGAGAAGAAAAAAAGATAAACATAATCCTCATGTCACTTACACAAATGAACCAATACTATGTCGTGTCCAAATGGATGAATTAAGAGTCTTCTTAAAGGGTATGGTTTGTATAAGGTGTCAATCTTAAATAATCAAAATAAGACTCACACCTAGGTCTTGCTAAACGATGCAATTTTGATGCCAAAAAATCTTAGGATAGACCGAAATTCTACCATTTTAACCCTAGTCATAAAATTTAAAGCTTCAAAAATGTATAGGTCGAGCAGATCTATAAACACTATTTTTTATAAAAAATAGAGATACACTATTTTTAGGACTTGATAAATTTTTTTTTTGTCATATTTATATATCTTGAGGTCAAGGTGATAAATTGTAGGGCTTTTCAACGTCAAAACAACTTTTTCGAGTGGACTTTTTATGTGCACATTACTTTTGCAATATAAGATGGACACCCAATATAAACTTTTTCCCTTCTTAAATAGGTTGAATCAAGAACTAAGTCAATCAGTGTCTTTGCGACTTTAGTGGAATTCTGCTTCAACTTGGGAAAAGTATACAATAATATTATTACCTTTGTACAAGGAGGTGACGTTTATCTTTGGCCATTGGATTCAAAATCTGATGGGTAGGGTTGTTTTGTTAGCCAATCTCAAAATTCAAATGCAAATTTGATGAATTTTGTGGTACTACCTAATTTCCATATTGCTAGAATTGACATCAAATGACTACATTGATTATGACCTCTTTATATAAAAAATAAGTAATCTTTTATGACAATGTACCACTATGGTGAAAGATGTGATTAGCAACTAATGTCCATACGTACATCTTTTACAACTTCTAAGCGCCATCTTATTTTGTATGCGAAATTATCTACATGTTCAGAAAATCAGTAAAAGAACTTTAAAGGTATATTTGGTATCTGAGGAAGTTGTTTTCTTGAAGACTCTTTGAGAAATTGGAAACCTGATAAAAAGATCCAATTAGAAAACTTTGGCTGAAAGCTGAGAACCCTTATTTGGTAATCTCTAAAAAAAACTCAGGCTAGAGCTTAGGCAAAGAGAGATTGAGAGGGGAGAAAGATCGTAAGGTTAGAAAAATAAAATAGGGACGATGAAGGTCTTGTGTTTCCCCATTTTCCTGAGAAATCGGCAACACAACCTTTGGCGTGCGTTGTTGTTTTCCCCAATAATAGGGAAAGCGTGGAAATGCAGGGCTCTCTGTATTTCTATTCTTTTCTCCATTCCCCAATAACAGAAATAACAGAAAATGTGATAACTAAGAAAATATGTTATTTTCTCATGTTTTCTTCGTTACCAAACATGGCCTAAGTTAATGTTCACAAAACAATAAAGTTGTATATGTCTTTTATAAAACGATTAAAAGCATGGGGCATAAGTAAGGTATACCAAGCAAATAATGTTCCATCGGATGCTATCTTAAGAGCTTTAGTCAGTGTTTCTAGACTAGGCCTGGTCCACTCGGACTTACCCTCTTAGGAAGCCAAGTTGC